>JAECUM010000199.1:0-94174 GCA_016617855.1 Megalonaias nervosa | reverse complement strand
ACGATATCAAGTGTTATTGCCACTTCAGTAAGTACAACAATATAAACTGTAATAGCAACTGCAATGTGCATAACGATATCAAGTGTTATTGCCACTTCAATAAGTACAACAACATAAACTGTAACAGCAACTGCAATGTGCATAACGATATCAAGTGTTATTGCCACTTCAATAAGTACAACAACATAAACTGTAATAGCAACTGCAATGTGCATAACGATATCAAGTGTTATTGCCACTTCAATAAGTACAACAACATAAACTGTAATAGCAGCTGCAATTGGTATGACAATATCATGTGCTATGGCCACTGCAAAAGGCATAACAATATTAGGTGCTGAAACCACTGCATTAGATATAACAATATAAACTGCTATAGCTACTGCATTAGGCATAACAATATCAAGTGCTATAGCCACTGCATTAGGTATACAAATATCAAGTGCTCTAGCCACTGCATTAAGTATAAAAATATCAAGTGCTATAGCCACTACATTAGGTATAACAATATCAAGTGTTGCTCTGTCCATAGCAACATTTAAGAGTGTGCGACACAGGAACAAATGGCGATGGTGCTTCATCAGACAACAAAAACTGAATCTTCTTTGAATAGAACGATAGACGGTTGGATAAACATTGGCAATTATTTCTTAGAGTTTGCACAAACAGCCTGCTACAACATTGCCTGCATTTACTGGCAACACAATATGCTGGCTTTTCGACAGTTTCTTTCCATCCTTAATAAACAGGTCATGGAATTATTTTTCATTACTGGGTTTTGCTATTTACATTTTAAATCAAAGATGTCAGCAGAACATCAAGCAGTAGATGAGGTTTTTGGAAGAGAGAAAACCGTATGTGAATTAAAGGCTACAGAAATATTTTAAAAAGTCAACTTAGCAGTTCCTTCAAAAATTAGTATAAAATGACTTTGTTTCATTCTTTTCTTGAACACATTTTGCGTTCCTCAGTGGTGCTTTTTATAGTTTCTAAATTATCACGTGTCATGCACTGGGGATACATTTTCGAAGTTCGAATCGTGTCATAGACAACGTGTGCCAGAAACACTGCTTCATTACCAGATATTCTATGTACATATCCACTACACTGACAGGATTACCATTACCATCATCCATCCGATGTACAAACATTTTACTCACTTTCTTTAATTTTTGGTCATGATTTTTTTTTTTTTTTCTTTCTTCCATTCAACAATTTCTTGTGGTACTGTCACAGATTTCCTATCAATCCGTATTTGGAGTACCATTCTTTAGTACATCCGTTGAAACGGCAGGGTTGAATCCAAACGTAATGTTAGGATTTCTGTAAATAGTTATTATATCCCACTAAGCAACTAATTTGCATAACCATGTGACTCGATAACAAACATACCCCGTCAACGCCAGTAGCGTTTTCTTATTATACTATTAGGTCTGTGACATATTATTAAAATTGGGCCAAAATGGTTTCATCTGGGCTGCAATCTTTGTGTCCTAGAATTGTTATCTTTTTCACTGATACTATGGAATCAAAAGGCGTAATAGATGTACTAATCGTACCCATGTACTTAATGTGCAGACTACATAAAAAAGCATTATAGATGTACTATTTTGTACCTTGTATCTCTTTATGCAGATTACATAAGACGTTATACTTTGATTTATCGATCAAAAAGTTCTATCATATAAGAAGTATCCCCAAACTGTTTCCTCCTTTGTTTTTTTTTTCAATTATTTTCCATGATACCTTAGCTTTATCAAACAAATCCAGTCACCACCATTTTGTTTCGTCATCCGATAAATTTAGACACCTGGTTATTTTATTGGCAAGCAATTATGAAACCTGTAAACCTACTTAGCAAGCTCATGAATTATTTTATCCGTTAAATTCTAACATACTATACCACAATAAGTTGTTACCACCTATAATACCCGCAATTTCACATTTTACATTATATCTCTATTCATTGAATCTATGCTACAAAATATTGTGTAAGTATAAAACTAATTAAAAGTTTTCGCGTTCGTAACAAAGTGAATTTTGAAAGATAGGAACACATAACTGGGTTAATTTTGTCGCGGTCAGCATGACAATTAACACTGACATATTGGTAAGGCCAGCAACAAATTGCTAGCCTGCCATATATTTGATGCTCTCGCTGGGGCATGATTGATATTTAAGTGGATAATGGTTATAGATATAGACGAGGACGGTTAATGTGGATTACGTAGCGAAAAAATGGCAAAGTTGAATTAATCGTGAGACAAACAGGTGTCATTGGTAATATGTGTCATAAAATGAGACTTTCCAGAAATAGTTATTAATAAATGCGGAATAGATAGAATTATTCTAACCTGGATAGGTGTGGGTTAATTTTAGCGGTTAGATAAATTTAATCCTGACTGGCTAAACTAAAGCGGTGTGTGTTTCTCATACGAAATTCAATGTTTTACGTAATTAGTCAGTCTAAGTTTCTGCGGGAAGGCAAGAAGTTGATTCTTATTTAAATGTTCAAGGGACGGCTCTCTGGAATTTGAGGGACACGAAACTTGAAGGAACGAAGAGATTCGGCTGCATGGAATAAAGCTTGTCTCGAAAAACACAAGGTTTGTCTCAATGGCATACAGTGTATTCACTGATATAATTTGGTGATTATTTGGTTGAATTTGTTTGTTTTGAATTCATACATCATTTTTTTCTTGAGTTCGGAAGTTGATTGTATATATTTATTTGTCTTGGATATTATATGACTCATTTATTCTAAGACTGTCTTATATTATTCCCTTGATAAGAATGTTCGAATTCACTCGTTTATAGGTAATAGGAATCATGTAGTCAAAGAATTTCATGCATTACTTATGATACGAATTTTGAGAATAGGGTGAATTTATCTGTGTGTATCAGCTGTCAGACTGAGAACTGACCCATATTAGCTTCAGTTTCTGTTGAATTGCGATAATAATATATCTGACGTCACAAGAGTGAGGCTTAATGTTCAATCCCAGAAGTAAAAAAAAGCCTGACAAATATTTAGTTTCCTTATTTATGTATTTATCTAACAAGGGGAAAATAGCTCCATATATACAACATACAGTTGGGAAAGAGAGCAAACAGCCAAGTTATGATTGATGAGTTAGAAGGAGGCTGGAGAGAGAGAGAAGGAAAAGGAATACGTTGAGTCTGACCTGTCATCAACGTTGACTTTGAAAGGACCAGAAACATCCGGGTTATGCAAGCATGCTGAGCAACTGAGTTCGATCATTCACTCGATTTCATAATGAAATTTGTTTTATCGGTAAATACAGAACGGCAAATTGCATTTCTTATAAATTTGTTAATTTTGTTTCTAATGTCGTGTTCAATTTCATTTTGTTTGTATAATTGATTAAATTGTTATATTGTACATGCACGGGATCGTGTTGTTTCATTCAGTATCTCTGCTCAGATTTCTTATTCCATCCATTAGTTTGATAGTTTTTTTTTTATTCGATCCCAGCGATAATAATGTGGTCGATCATCTCCTATAGAACGATAACCAAACCAAACTGCCGCCACGTAACAAGTGACCCTAACAGTGTAATATATCTTATCGCACTAAATATATTTGTGACAACATTATTAGGATTGGTAGCAAACATATAACTGCAATACAATAAAAAAAAGTATTGAACTTTTTAGTTTTTTTTAAGTCCATCGTATTACAATTATACCCTTTTTCTACAGAACACGAGGCTGGAATCCTCCAAAGCTTCTTCTCTATGGCATACAAAAGTCATACTGTGTCTATATATGTACTTATATATGTACTTAGCATCAATTAATTAGATTTTTAAAATTGTATCAAACTAGCTTTTCCTCTGCAAGTAGATTGAGCCTCCATTATATATTTTTCCATATTCGCATGTAATTTTTATTCTCTCTCTCTCTCTCTCTCTCTCTCTCTCTCTCTCTCTCTCTCTCTCTCTCTCTCGTGATTATTTTCTCTGAAAATACAAAAGTGCTCTGACAAAAGTATTGGATAAAGACATTCACTGGAATTTATAATGAATTCAAACCTGGAATTATATTTCTATGATTCAACAAAAGACTGTTGACACACCAGCACTTCAATAGCTACCACAGACATGTCATCGACTTCAGTTTTGGGATATTTTCTGGACTTTTACTGAATTTTATTAAGGACTTTAAATTACTAGGACTTGTGTCTGTAATTCTTTGATCATTTTGGGATTTAATTCGCAATACCGTAAGTTGGTTTTTTTTTCTTCTCATTTTCACTTGGCATTCTAGGGAATTAAATACATTTGTTAAATTTTACAAAGATTGTTGTTTTTCACTCTTTTCTGTTACATATTTTAAGAACATAGACTCGAAACAGTATATATTACTGTCAAAATGTATATGTATCCATTGTTGTCTTTTTCACACGCAAATATGCCAGCAATGTCTGTCACATGCAACGGTAACAGCAATGCTTGTCACATGTAAGTGTACCAGCAATGCCTGCCAAATGCAAGTGTACCAGTAATGCCTGTCACGTGCAAGTATACCAGCAACGCCTGTCACATGCAAGTGTACTAGTAATGCCCGCCACATGTAAGTGTACCAGTCATGCTGTCAAATGAAAGTGTACCAGCAATGAATGTCGTATGCAAGACTACCTGCAATGCCTGCCATGTACAAGTGTACCAGCGATGTCTGTCTGTAATGGTCGTGCACGTATCTAGTATAACTCTTTTGCAGGGAAATCTATTTTTAGCTTGCTTTTGTAACGAATGGATCGACTGTTTTCAGTTAACAATTCTTTCAAATCCGAGTGATTTACTTCCATTCTGTCACGTGTAACGAATCTATGGTCTTAATCTAAGCTACAAAACAGGTGAAATTTAGCAAGAGCATGTTTTCTAAACTTCAATATATAATTTATTTCCTAAAATACAAATTGAAAAATTAAAAATTACGTACAGTATAATGAATGAAATACTAAATATTCTATCACAAGTTCAAAAGTATCGAGTAACACAAATGAGTTCCAGTGGTATTCTGAATGGAGTTCACTCGATTGTGAAGATGTAGCAATAGCCTTGATGTATCATGATATAATCCAAAATGTCTTTAAATGAATTCGCAGTAATTCCAATAAGCTACAAAATCCGAAAGTCCAAGCACTTAATAATTCCAATTAATAATTGAAATAAATAAAACCCTCTCAAATGCTCACAACTATGTCCTTCCTCTAAATTTAGCGTGTCCTACCAGGTTAGTGCATGATATAGCGTGTCCCACCAGGTTAGTGTAGGATATAGCGTGACCCACCAAATTAGTGCTGGACAAAGCATGTCTTACCAGGTTAGTACAGGATATAGCGTGTCCCACCAGGTTAGTACAGGATATAGCGTGTCCCACCAGGTTAGTGTATGATACAGCGTGCCCTGCCAGTTTAGCGCAGGATATAGCGTGTCCTACCAGGTTAGTGCTGACATATTTTAATGCTTGTTGGGTTTTAAATTGTCTTGTTACTTAGTTTAAGTTCCTAGGACGTAACAGTGTAAATATAACATTTATGAACCCCGTGCCACTACATATAACATTTATGCATACCATGCCACTACTTTTCCTTGAGCGAGGTTGTTTTTATTTAGATTAATAGAATAATAGCTGCAAACGACAACCGATGTATTCACCTTTACAGCTTCTACTAGAGTTGAACGCAAGAATCAAAAATTAATTTGTATTTATGGATGATTGTAATGACATAAAACATATACAATATTATCGGAGAGCAGTTCATAAAACCACGAGCTAAATGAAATAATTTTAGCAAAGTTGTATATAGTTTGAAAACAATTTTTATAAAAACCATTATTCCCATATCCTCGAGTACAGCGAATTCGAATATGCTTTTAAAACTGACATTTCAACATTATTATTGTTTAATTTAGGTAGTACACAATTAACGTACATTATCTTAACCACTACTATGTCAGTCCCTCACAAAAACTATTGCAAATCAGTCTTCAACCTTTTACCTTCCAATTTTGCAGTCTATACAAACTATTAGCTTTTTAACAAATCCTGTATCATGAAAACTTTCCTTTGATAACTGAATCATAGGTATATAACCTGGTCCAAAACTTTAGTTGCAATTTTAGATCGCACGTTTGAAACGTTTTGGAATCGCCAGAAATTTTGTTTCGACTTATAACACATGGCATTAACCTTCAAACATTTTAGCTTTCAAACGTATAAGCATTCTGACATAGAACTATCATGTTTTCAAATGGCAAAAGTGACCGGTATGTAGACGGTAATAAGTATATTTCGTCTTGTATCTTAACTTTTGTACATAAATTAAATAAAGAGTACCACATTATTGCTTTTTCCCAATGTAATTTATTAAATTAAAGATTAATTCATACCATTTGCAACCCTTAGCGATTGTAATTACTGTACGAATTTCATAAATTTAATTTGAAAGCGAGCATAACTTTCATTGATAAACAAAAATATAAAATTATATTTCTCACATTACGAAATATACTGATCATAATTGATTAACCCACATAAGAGTAAAAGTACAATAAACTTACAATACATTCGGATGCCTCTGTTCCTTGCATAACATAACATCAGCAAGTCATCAGTGGTGTCATTAAGTGCTATTATAAACGTTACATATAGAAAAAGTATGATATGGGCATATCAAATTAAATAATAATGGTCATGCGATTTTATTCTAAAGTAAATTTTCTTATGAATTGAATATTTTGAAATTTACTTTTTTTGCTATTTTAATCTTTTTTGGTCCCATTATCATTTATACTATATTTCCCAAAATAAATAGTTGTGGGGCTTAACGCCATTTTTCAGCACACGATAGGCTATACATGGCGGCCAGTATTAATGGTGGAGGAAGAAACCGGGAAATCCCCGGAAAGAACCACCGACCCACGAGAAGCTACTGGCAAGCTTTCTCACATATCCACATTCGCCGAATCCTAGACTCGAACCCACGCAGACAGAGGTGAGATGGTAGTGATCCGTAACGGAGAGCGCTTTAGACCACTCGGCCACTCGGGGCCCCCAAAATAAATAGAGACTTATTTGATTTATTACCGGTGTATATAATGGTGTCTTAGTGATAATTACTCTAAAATGAGCTGTAAGTGGAAGTAACAAGTCACATAGCTTTTAAAAATATGACACGTGTAACCTTGAATATAATCACAGCACTTCCGTTGTCGTTCTGCCTGTCATCCTCATCCTCGTCAGAAATGCCGAAATTAAACACATTTAGTTATTAAGTTAGGAAACACAAAGCATGTACTTTAAAATTTAAAGTATATTTCAGTGTTGTAAAGGCCTATTTGAAACATAGGCACTTGAAGAGACAGTCTGGAATAGAGGCATATGGGGCCACCAGTTTGGGAATAGAGGCACATGGGGCCGCCAGTTTGGGAAACAGATGCACTTGTGGAAGCCAGTCTGGAATAACGGCACATGGGGCCGCCAGTTTGGGAAACAGATGCACTTGTGGAAGCCAGTCTGGAATAACGGCACATGGGGCCGCCAGTTTGGGAAACAGATGCACTTGTGGAAGCCAGTCTGGAATAACGGCACATGGGGTCGCCAGTTTGGGAAACAGATGCACTTGTGAAAGCCAGTCTGGAAAAGACGCATTTATGAAATCCAGTATGACATTTGTATCTAGTCTTTTATATACTACCCTGAATATTAGGTGGACTTTTTAGACTTGCCTTCTCGGGGTCAGTAGTTGGGAATGGTGGTATGAATGCCTTCTAGGGATCAGTGGTTGGGGATGGGGTGTGAATGCCTTCTAGAGGTCTGTAGATGGGGATGGGGCTGTGAATGTCTTTTAGGAGTCAGTAGTTGGGGATGAGGTGTGAATGCATTTTTGGGGTCAGTAGTGTGGGATGAGGGTGTGAATTCCTTCTAGGGGTCAGTAGTTCGGGATGTGGGTGTGAATGCCTTTTAGGGGTCAGTAGTTGGGAATGCGGGTGTAAATACTTTCTAGGGCTTAAAAGTTGTGGTGGAAGTGAGAATATCTTCTATGGGTCAGTAGTGGGGATGGGGCTGTGGATGTTTTCTAGTGGTCAGAAGTGGGGATGTGAGTGAGGCTTTGTGGGTGGGGGCGTGCTTTGCTATTTTGTTTTTTTTTTTGTTTTTTTTTTTGTTTTGTTATGGGGTTAAAGCATGTGGAGTTATAACTCTGTGCTATGTTTCAAATTAGTATCTCCTTGTAATAATGTTCTAGGAACTTGATTCAATAAAGTAAGAATTAAAATTCACAGATCTCTTAAACTAAAATGGCGCACATTTTTTGTTTGTAATAAAACCACTTAAACCTCTGAGTTTAACAGAAAACTCTAGTAAATAATGGAATGAAGGAAATGTAACAACCAATAAATCGAGTTTATTATCGTCCTCAAATGTCACGTCCAATGAATCGAGTTTATTATCGTTTTCATTTAATTTCCTTTCATCATAAAAAAATCTCTTTTCCATTATTTTCAATATATTTCTCTAGATGAAAAATGTAAAAGTATTTGAATACCGTTTCTGAAGGTCTTCAGAAATGCTAAGCTGCACGTAACTGATTCGTAATCAAACACCAAAAAAACAATACAATCTGAAAAAGATCGTTGATTGTAAAAAAGGTCTGACTAAATTATTTTGCTGTTGTAATTAACTTGAAACAATAAAATTAAATTGAAACAGAAACAATTACCAGCTCTCCTGATGATAAAATATCGTTACTTTGCACAAAAGAATAAATGTGATAGCAATTCACGTTAAAACTGAAACATATTTCCATTTGTTCTGTAGAGAATGCACGCATGCTTCCTTGATAATACTGACATATTCTTACTAATTTAACACAATGCCCATTCAGTGCGCAAGACCCTACATGGCTCGATGGACTCTGGTTAAGTCGACGGTTGTTAAAGACTCACTTGATATTACGTACTTTGACCTCCTCCGCCCCACCCACAAAAAAATTAAGGTAGAGGGCATGCATCCGCTTAATTAGGCTTGTGTTTATAAATTCACACACAAACTAAATCTGTAATTTTGTATGCATGTACTTTTACGAAGGGTTTAAAAATGGGTTGGTTTGTTGGTGACTACCTTTGACAGTTAGACTTGCACAGGAGATCAAATGCACAACTTGGGCTTCAAATGAATTACGATCGTTGTAAAGCTGTTTATGTATGGCTGATACAGTTGTAAATATCTCAAAATCAAGTTGACTGACTGCCACGGACACTCATGCCGATTTGTTATAATAACAGTGAACTTTAATCATGCTCATGGCCCATTTTGTTTATTGGAGACGCCGCGACAGATATTCAAATAGCCCTCGACTGACTGAAATGTACACTATAAAGGATGGGCTGGGATAGTCTTGGTTCAGTGGTTTCACTATAGATTTCTCAGATATATAAAATAATACCAGGTACTTTGAAAATTTCGAAACAAAGTGAATTTAAATTTCACAAAGTTTTCTAAAATATTTTAGAGAAATTCGTATCCCGGAATTTCTATTACGATGCTATGGTCTTAATCTAATAATACAAAAGAGCAAAAACCAACACATTTTGTAAAATTTGAAAATTAATTTATTTCTCATGAATGCAAAGAGAAACTTTTATAAAGAACTTAGTCTCGCGAATTAAATCCAAAATAATCCAAAAAGGTATATCACCGGTACTAATGAATAAAGTTCTAATTAAATTCCAGTGGTGTTGATTACCTGTAGTCTTGAATGTACTAATGTACCAGTGGCCTGAAATGTGGTAATGTACTAAGGGTCTTCCAATTAGTCACAATAAATACAATCCATGATGTCCTTGTCTGAATTCACAATAATTCCAGATTAATGTTTCTGTCCGAGAATATTATTGAAGAGCACTTAGTATTTCCAGTGAATAATAATTTGAATAAATAACTCGACCTAAATCAAAAACTGAACAACATAAAAATAAGAATGATTCTACTAAATATATTGAATGCAAGAATCAAAATCTTTTCAAGGAAACAAGATTATATATAGATACAAATCTACAACACAAACGTAGATCCAGGATTTAGGTCCAAACTTCATTTCTAGAATATTTTAGGCTGTAAACAGATAGAATCTGTTACTAAAATTTTAATAAAGAATGTGGTAAACATCAGGTAGAAAGGTTTTCCATGGGGAAAACCAATGTCCAAGACCCAGACCGAAATAAACATGTTTACCATTATTTATAATGATCCTAATATATTTAACTCACACACATTGGGAAATATTAATTGTGTATTATTTATTTACCAAAGTAAAGTTAGTGGTCAGGTACACACTAGAATCTGGACAATGTCAAGTCCAAAATATAGCTATACATAACTATACATAACATAATCATGGAGAAAAAAAACCCTAAAACAATACAAAATAGATATACGTAACACTATACATTCTACCATATCATTTACGGTCTCGTCAAATAATTTTGAGTTTATTTGTGTTGTGTTGTCAGTTACTTGTCTTGAGGATTATTTGTGTTATCTTGTGTTGTGGGTCATTTGTGTTGTGTTGTGGGTTATTTGTGTTGTGTTGTGGAGCTGTTTGTCTGCTTCAGAGATATACAAATAACACCTGATTAGATTGGATTGTTTTAGAGTGTTTTCAATATCCCCAATACACGAGTCAACCAAACACGTTTTGTGAGGTGCTATCAAACGTTTACCGTTTCTGCTCCTCCCCTACAACTGTATACGTGTCTTTGTATACCAAACCAGTATGTCAGAGATTTTTTTTATTAATTATGTCCTTGTTCCTATTAAGTAATTAATCCCTTATACATGGCGAGTTATTCAATCCCTTTGAAACGTTTCAGACAATTATTATAATATATTATTTTAACCTTCCATTAGATATTTAAAACTGATTTCTTATTACATGCAAAAATAAGGGGCATATCAAGGCCTAACCAGCGTTATAAAAAGAAGCAGAAGCATAATATTTTCCAGATCAGTCCGCTGCCATACGAAACAAATCATCGCATGATGTTGCGAGGAAGGGTTGTCTTTTTGAAAATTGAGCTTTTATCTCTGTTGGTGACGATTTATAATGTTTTTTGCCACTATTAATGTGTTTTCACGAAATGCAGTTGGTTCAGATGGTGATTATATACTGTAATGTGATCGAAGACAGCAGTGAGTAACGATGTGTGGTATTTAATCCGAGAGGTACATATTTTCCTACTGAAAGAGCCAATACCTGAATGTTGTAATTCCAGTGAATAATTTATATAAATAAATCTACCCAAATTAAATACTGAACACAACAATAACACTGATTCCACTTCGTATGTTAAGGTAGAAATGAATACTTGTTTAAGTAAACAACATTGATACAAAAAGCTAAGACACAATAATAGAACCAAGATGTAGGTCAGTCTTCTCTCTAATACATTCAAAGTTGTCGACAAGTTTAGGAATTTCCAGGTGAAAAACTGCCTTAGATTTACATTCAAATAAATAATTACCTGAATATTTAATCTATAATCATTGAGAAATATTAACTATATATCATGTTGTTTACAAAATAAATGCCACTTGTCAGGTAGACCATTAACTTGATTATGTGTGTGTGTGATTTGGATTTTTAACGTAGTATTAACAATTTTTCAGTCATATCGCAAAGATGTCTGCAGTGTGGCAGTTTATAGTGATGTCTAGCACTGGGGCATCTTGCCCAAGACATGTAGCATGATGTCCCACCCAGTCACATTATCCTGACACCAGGCCGACCAGTCCTAACACTGACCTCTTAATGCTGAGCGCCAAACGAGGCAGCTATTAGTACCATTTTTATAAGTCTTTGGTATGACTCTGCCGAGGTTCGACCCCGCGACCTCCCGCATCCGAGGCGGACGCTCTAACCACTAGGCCACCGATGCGGTCATTAACTTGATTATGGACCAAGGTCAATTATAAAATATAAATATACATTACATAATCACGGTGGGTGTGTGTGTGTGTGTGTGTGTGTGTGTGTGTGTGTGTGTGTGTGTGTGTGTGTGTGTGTGTGTGTGTGTGTGTGTGTGTGTGTAGTCACACAAATATAATAAACATGATACTAATATAATAAGCTACGTTAGTGAGTTATGAAACATTTCAATTAAGAATCGAGCCTGTCTCACGCGCAAGGACAACTATCGCCTCCCATAAAAAATGCGCTGAGTTTCACATAGGGTCAGAACGAGTCCTTTGGCATATATAAACACACACACACACACACACACACACACACACACACACACACATACATATTATGACTATTCCATGAATATATCAACGCATTCTAAGGCTTCCGGATAAATGCATTAATCATCCTCCTAAGACCAAACACTATCCGGACTCCATATTCCTATCCGGCAATGAGCCATCGAATACTGTGTTACTCATCGTCATCAAAATGACATTTAACTCTCGGACAAACTTGCTGTTTTTCGACCTTTCTTTATTGGTATATGAGTGAGAGGTGTAATTTATTCCGATTTGTGTCTGCCTGCAAGATGAATGATTCATTTGATGAGTTCATCAACACAGATCTTGGCAAGAAATACGCGGATGATTATTTATTCCATTTTATTGCACTAATTTGTTGGAGCCATAATGTTGTTTCTCCCAATATCAACGTATTTATTTTTCTTTTGTTTTGATAATAAAAAATAAATTTACAGATTTTGACCTGCTTTTCATCCATCACTTGGCCCTGTATACTGTAGCTCATTCCATAAATCTTTGATATCATACTGTGTTGTTCTGAAAAGTTAGAAATATGTTCAAGTAACATGAATAACATGCCAAGTCTCTTTTTTTACTTAATTGCACTAATTAACCAATGGACAAATCAAAGACCTGACAGGTAAAAACGCGTATCATTGCGCGCAGATTCAACATTGGTGGCTGGACATGAAAGTCCTTTTTTTTAATTTTTGTAATAGACTTTTATGTCTTGCCACGAATGTTGAATGGTGATGCAATTTTACACTTCTTTACCTGTCAGGTCTTTGATCTGTCCATTAACCACCTTTATTAATTGATGGGGCTAAAAGAGCCAAGGGTTAGTAATTGATGGGGCTAAAAGAAGGCTATATTAAATTTTCATTCTATATATATATATATATATATATATATATATATATATATATATATATATATATATGTGTGTGTGTGTGTGTGTGTGTGTGTGTGTGTGTGTGTGTGGCTTTAGGATGAAATGTGTCATGTATGTTTCAAGCAAAACATATACAGTAACGGCTGAAATGCAAGGTTATTTTAATAAGAAATAATATACTTTACCTGGAACAATCGCTCCGATCTCAAAAATATAGTGGGTTTTTTTTTTTACTTCATATCTATATATCTTTCACAAATTTTATAAAGTGAGAATTTTTAGTAATGACATATAAACCAAGGTCAACATACTTAAATGTGAGTGTCTTTATCCATCACCGGTCTTCCTGATCAAAAATCAAACAATCTCCTTTCAGTGACGAGGTCTGTGTATAAAATATTTTGTTTTAATAAAGGGATATTCCCCTCTCAGTGACGAAGTCTGTGTATAACATGGTTTTGCTTTAGAAAAGGGATAATCTCCTCTCAGTGACGATGTCTGTATATAATATGGTTTTGCTTTAGAAATGAGCCAATATTGCCCTTCTTTACAAACATTATCACCTACCTAGCTTTTACTGCTCGTTGACAATAATTGGGAGCGAACATTATGCTAATTAAAGAAGGAGAAAGGTCTACACATGTAGTAGTAATTTTAAAAGGTCTACACATGTAGTAGTAATTATAAAAGGTCTACACATGTAGTAGCAACATCACATAGGTCTACACATGTAGTAGTAATATCACAAAGGTCTACACATGTAGTAGTAATTTTAAAAGGTCTACACATGTAGTAGTAATTTTAAAAGGTCTACACATGTAGTAGTAATATCATATAGGTCTACACATGTAGTAGTAATATCACAAAGGTCTACACATGTAGTAGTAAGATCACATATGTCTACACATGTAGTAGTAACATCACATAGGTCTACACATGTAGTAGTAATGTCACAAAGGTCTACACATGTAGTAGCAACTTCACAAAGGTCTACACATATAGTGTTAACATTAGTTAGGTTTACATATGTTGTAGTAACATCACTTAGGTCTACACATGGTGTAGTAACATCACATTGGTGTATACGTGGTGTAGTAACATTACATCTGTCTATACATGTAGTAGTAGCAGCACTTAAGCCTACACATGTGATAGTAACATCACACAGGTCTGCACATGTTATAGTAACATTACATAGGTTTACACATGGTGTAGCAACATCACACAGGTCTACACATGTAGTAGTAATATTAGTTATGTTTACACATGGTGAAGCAACAAAACACAGGTCTACACGTGTAGTAGTAAGATTACATATTTCTACACATGTAGAAGTACCATCACATAGGTCTACATATCTTGTATGGGAAATAAGAGCATTAAGTTACAAAATTCATCGAAATAGTCACTTTAACCTCTATGAAAAGAAACAGTCACATCACTTTAACCTCCATGAAAAGAAACAGTCACATCTGGGTTCACATAGAAGCCAATGAATGGTATCGAAATTTCTGTTTGCATGTACTGTTGATTAAATAGCAAAGGAGTACTTTATTGGACCTACTCCAATGATGTCATAGCAAGCGAGTACTTCATTACATCTATTCCCCTTTTGTCATAGCACACGAGCACTTTATTACACCTATTTCCCTGTTCTCATAGCACACAAGTACTTTATTACAATTTTTACTTATTGTCATAGCACAAGAGTACTTTTATTACACCTACTCCTCTGTTGTCATAGCACACGAGTACTTTATTACACCTATTCCTCCGTTGTCATAGCACAAGAGTACAATATTACACATATTCTCCTGTTGTCATAGCACACGAGTACTTTAGTACACCTATGACCCTGTTGTCATAGCACACGAAGACATTATTGAACCTACTCCCCAGTTGTCATAGCGCACGTGTAATTTATTATACCTCTTCCCCTGTTGTAATAGCACACGAGAACTTTATTACACCTATCCCCATGTTGTCATAACACACGATTACATTGTTGCACCTATTCCCCTGTTGTCATAGCTCACGACCACTTTATTGCACTGATTCCTCTGTTGTCATAGCACACGAGTACTTTCTGACACTTAATCCCACGTTGTTATAGCACACGACTAATTTATTGCACCTATTTCCATGTTGTCATAGCAACACAAGTACTTTATGACACTTATTCCCCCATTGTCATAGCACATGAGTACTTTATTGCAACTACTCCCCTGTTGTCATAGCACATGAGAACTTTATTACACCTATTCCCTTGTTGTCATAGCACACGAGTACTTTATTGCACCTATTCCCTGTCGTCATAGCAACACGAGTACTTTATTACACTTATTCCCCTTTGGTCCTATAATAAACAAGTTAAAGCAATATATTTGTATGTATAATCCGTCGTCTTCAGAAAGAACACATTTATTTATTTTATCCTTCCTTTGATCGTAGGCTGATGTACTTCGTCTGACACTTTTCATTATTTCCGAATAGGATATGAATAAGCCAATACGAAAAATGATGAAATCAAAATGACACAACAGCTCTGTGTCATTAGGGCGGTCATTCATTTGCCGATATGCACTAAGCAAAGTTAATTTGATTCAGATGAGAAAAATGATGTCCTTTGTTCAGACCTTTGTAAAAGCCTGCCATTCGGCCACAAAAATAAGGCCTTTTATTTACTCCCATTTTTGCTGTTGACTTTTATTTATAATGCTTAAGATATACTACAATTAAATGTTCTATCCATATATGGCTCCAGTCAGTCATTTTTCTTTCAGAGTTAAGGTAGAATGTAACTTGTCTGCCAGAAATTTTAATATGATTCGAGTGCATTTTAGTCAGAATAGAAAGGAAAAAACACAATGAATTTTCAAGTCATTTTTGGGGAATAAAAGGTCATTCAGACAATTTTTAATTTGTCTTTTCTCGTGGTTAGGATAAAATGAATGGATATCTGAAATAACGCGTTGCTAAGAGTTCAATTTTAGATCGTTTATTTCGAAAAAGTTACAATTTCTGAAAATCAAATCAATCTTATTATCTATTACAAGATGTTGAAATATGAAATATTTTGGCACCGATATCAAAGTATTGTAAGAAAAGCTCTTAATTCTGAAAAAAACAAGAAACAATTTTCATTTACGCCAGTCCGCGGAGTCCAATATATTTTCCCCTAAACAATTGAGTGGGTCATGACTTTTCGCGTCAAAGACGTATTTTTTATATTTAAATACGTAAGGGAAACATTGGCACTAAATTCTGACTAATGTATTTACGTTGAAAATGCAAACACCAATACCGTCATCTGTAAAAAAAACATGCATACGACTGACAACTTTGTAATGCACAGAATCTATATCGGATAATTTTAAATACATTTTCATATCTGGGATAGGTTTTCAAATGTTTTGAACAAGTATTATTTAAAGAAGCTTTTTCTTGAATTTCTTTTTATACATTACCCTTGCTTTGTTTGATTTCTTTTCATACATTGCCCTTGCTTTGTTTGATTTCTTTTCATACATTACCCTTGCTTTGTGTGATTTCTTGTCATACATTACCCTTGCTTTGTTTGATTTCTTTTCATACATTACCCTCGCTTTGTTTGATTTCTTGTCATACATTACCCTCGCTTTGTTTTATTTCTTGTCATAACATCACCCTTGCTTTTTTTATTTCTTTTCATACATTACCCTTGCTTATTATTTCTTATCATTCTTTACCGTTTTTACTTTTGAATTTCTCTTCATATATTACCTTTGCATGTTTGGATTTCTTTTCATTCAATACCCTTGAATTTTGATGCAGAGCAATCTATATTTGTATGTATGACTTTTTGAAAATCAAAGTCATGATGAGCATCCTAAGAAAAAGAACGAATTTTAGGTTAAATTTAAATTTTATATCCATTTTTTAATTTTTCTAAAATTATGATTTTTCATCCTTTCTGGACGTTAAAACAAAACTCATTTATAATCCTTTCGGGACATTAAGGAAACTCTTATTTCATCCTTGTTGGAGTAAGCTCCTTGTTAGTTGAAAAATAAAATAAAACGTATTAAGTAAAACAAAGAATATTAATTACATTGCTTTTCCATTTCTAGTGGAAAGCCTTTGGACGCATGCATTTGAATGCCCCCATGTGGATTTTTTGGCATTGTTGAAGTAGTGAGGTGCATGTACCTATAAAATTCATTAGTTAAAGAGTGTTTCGAATGTGCTAAATATAGTCAGATAATCTCAAATTTCCCCACATTTCATACTCATTTAAGATACATATTTTTTCATGGAATAGACCTGTATCAGGTAGATACCCTTCCATGGAATAGACCCGTGTCAGATATATATCCTTTTGTGGAATAGACCCGTATCAGATAGATACCCTTTCGTGGAATAGACCCATATCAGATAGATACCCTTCCATGGAATAGACCCGTATCAAATAAATACCCTTTCGTGGAATAGACCGGTATCAGATAGATACCCTTCCATGGAATAGACCCGTATCAAATAAATACCCTTTCGTGGAATAGACCGGTATCAGATAGATAGCCTTATGTGGAATAGACCCGTATCAGGTAGATACCATTTCGTGGAATAGACCCGTATCAGATAGATACCCTTTCGTGGAATAGACCTGTATCAGATAGATATCCTTTCAGGGAATAGACCCATATCAGGTAGATACCATTTCGTGGAATAGACCCGTATCAGCTAGATACCGTTTCGTGGAATAGACATGTATCAGTTAGGTACCCTTTCGTGGAATAGACCCATATTAGATAGATACCATTTCGTGAAATAGACCTGTATCAGACAGATACCCTTCCGTGGAATAGACCTGTATCAGGTAGCTACCATTTCATGGAATAGACCTGTCTCAGGTAGACACCATTTGGTGGAATAGACCCGTATAACATCAACTTGATAACACCTTTATTTATACATTATTTCTCTTCATTCGAAGTGTTTGACATTATTTCTTTCAGCATTTGTATTCCAAGGCTTTGGGACACTGATTCGAAATACGCATATATATATATATATATATATATATATATATATATATATATATATATATATATATATATATATATATATATATATATAATATGTATAGTATGTACGCTGTATCAATGATATACCACGAGATGTATAAATTTTTCATTAAAAGGAAACGAAGCTTGCTCAGTTTTCTTTTAATGAAAAATTTATACAACGAGTGGTATATCATTGATACAGAGTACATACTGTACATATATTTTATTTATATCACATACAAATACATATATTTGTCCTTTGAACGGAGTTCAGATTTACGACAAGCAGCTGTGTATTGACCTAGCGAATGAACTCCTCATATCCCCGAGTGGGTCCGCTACAAAATGTAGTTCTATGCATTTAATGGCTATTTACAATCACCTCTGCATATTGATAAGTTGATTTTTTTCTTTTCTTGGTTTCTATTTTTCTCCACATTGATTATATCGATATAATACACACTTACGTTTTAAACATGAAAGATGGTTTTAATGATAAAAGTACAGTAGAGCACTATTTACACTGGGATAACTACGTCATTCACATGAACGCCATTCACATACCGGCGCATGGAAATTAATGTGGAATAGAAACTAAGCCAACTGACGAACCAACAAGAGGTAATTAAAATATTTTAAAATATTTACAGTTGATCTAAATCATTATTCTGCTTTAGCAACAGTACAACCGACCATAGCCTCTCTCTCTCTCTCTCTCTCTCTCTGGTAGGTTTGACATAACTTTTACCATCATTCGTAAGTCCAGAGATATCGTGGGATGACACAAAATAGAATCTTCTACGTTCGTCAATTTATAGATTTTAGCCCGTATCTTGCTACTATGGTCGAGAGAGAGAGAGAGAGAGAGAGAGAGAGAGAGAGAGAGAGAGAGAGAGAGAGGCAGGCCTTTGGACATTTTCATATTTAAATAATAATAATCGATTTTTTAGAACATTGTGGTATGTTTAAGAAAAACAAACAAAAACATCCATAACATTAAATATATCACAGTATGTGTACCACGTAACCGAGGAATTTACTGGTTTGCAACATTGTATCATTGATAAACATTGTAGATAAATCCCAGGGAAAGTGCACACGTATCTTGTAGGTTACTTGGTGTAATTTCTATTTCAAGGTTTTAATCCAGCCCAACTTCCTTTCCTCTCTCATTCCACATTTCTGCGCAGTTTGTCCGTTATGCATGAGAGGGGAGGGGAGAACAGAAAGCAGAAAGGATTGTGATGAAAATGTGTACCATATTGAATTAATTTATAAACGGGGATTGTTAATACTTTTCATCGTTATTTTTCATACGTCAGTAGTGACTAATGTGTGGAAATTGATCATTGATATAGAATCAACTGTAGACGCTCGCGAGAATGTTTATGCATGCGTATTATTGCGCCATGGGCGGATCACAATTTGATATACCAATAGTATTGGTATATCAAATTGCTTTATACCAACACTTTAAATGCATGTTATTTTTTAATGTATGTGGTATATATATATATATATATATATATATATATATATATATATATATATATATATATATATATATATATCGCTTCCCATCTATTCTTTGGTAAGTTATTTAATTGTTTAAATCTATTCAATATAATTGCATTTTGTTTAATACTCAAGTTCGGCAGGGTTAATCCCCCTCTAGCTTTAGGTCTGCATGTATGTCTTTTCTTTAAGTAGTGGATTTTATCATTCTAAATAAAGCTCATTATTCTTCTTTCAATATTGCCAGTCATAGCTCCTGTGAGGATAGCGGAATTCAATTTCCTGCTTATCTTGCGTAATTGAATCATTCAAAATTGTATAAGTTTCATTATTTTTATCCCATATTCTTTTTTATCTCTATAGAGCTCATTATTCTTCTTTCAATATTGCCAGTCATAGCTTCTGTGAGGTGAACCGAATTCATCGTATAATTCAATTGGCTGTACATGTAGGTTTTGGCAACCTGTAGTGGTTTATTAATTTCACGTTGAATATTAGTGTTTTTGATGATCAATATTCATTAATTACTCACGAAAGTTCATGTGAGTAGAGTTCTTCCCAAAAATAATCCCCTTTTTACGTGATCTTAATCAAGTTCGGGGGGAGACCAGGGTGATTTTCTCCAGTTTCCTATTAGTAAAATTTCTGTTTTGTCATGATTATTGCTGAACCAGAGGCTTTACCAAATTGTAGAAATTCATCTTGTAAGTGTTTAAAGGAATATTCATCTCTGGTAACGTTCGTGCAGTCATCTGCGTGTAATATAGTTTTAAAATCGTGATTCAAATTTGGTAGTTTCCAACTAAGTGAAACTGTATGATTAAACAATTCAATCAATACATAAGATCCACACAAATCAACAACTTTGAATAACCCCTCTCAGAATAACTTGATATGAAAATTTGATAAGCATCAGAACCAGTGCATTTCCTTTCAGAATCTTCTTCATGGTATGTTCTTTAGCTTACCACTGCTAAAAGAAAAAGCCGTAAATGACGGTTTGACGACGCAGTTCACTACAACATTACTATAAGTCCCGGAAAACACGTTTCACTGTCAATCATTAGCATGGGAAATATCCAATACAGAAGCTTATTCCAATGAAATTTAAACATCAGGAGACTTCAGTTGGGCCCATTGCAGATTTAAGTGGAAAGAAACAAGTTCCACACAACATAAGGTATATCACGTTGCCCGAGTTCCTTTAGTCCATCTCGGCATATCATCTCTGGTGCAATGGGTATACAATACGTACACCTCTGAGAGCGTCAGTTTTGCTTTGAGCAAATTTTTATCCCAATCTATCTGTTCCTCTATACATCCTATTTCTTTTGGAACTTTCATACATAATTGTTACGCCAAAGGTATTGGCATTAACACACTGACTGCCCCAAATGCGCTAATAAGCATTAGGGCCCTTGCATGGCTTTCTTTGTCAGCTTCTGTCGGATCTAAATTGAGAGGCCTAGTAATTAAAGAGTCAGCAGTAATTTTCTCAATATTTCATTAGTCTTGGGGAAGTTTGGTCTGATCGACATTAAACGAAGCTACGTGAAATGGTTTCCAAAACGAAAATTTTATACGCTTTGCAATTATTTCATCATCTTGTTCAGTTGGTGGATTGTTTTTAGATTTGAATCTCAATATAATTTGAATTTGTAACCATTGTTTATGCAATTTCCTAATCTTGCTAAAATACTTAGTTATTCGTTTAATTTCCTTCTTTAGCTGTTCCCAAACTTCCATTATCTTTCCTACGTATTTAGTTTTGAAATTATCCAGGTGAGTACGCACGGTTTTTACATATTCATTATCCATTTACCGCTACTAGCTTCGAATTGGTACGGTGCCACCGTGTTTGGCTGCTTAACAGGGTTTTTTAATTAAACTTCAGGAGAAAAATGTCAATTATGGTTTGCAATCAGTGGCATCGAGTGGATGAATATAATATTTTCGTTTATTATAAAATTAACTTTTTTGGGTTTAATTCCACCAGATGGCACATACATGTTAAAAATATTCCAATTATTCAACTTAATATGTAAAAGGCGTCCTTGTAATTCACTTGGAAATATTCCTTAGGCTTTCAAAGTTTAATCCTTTCAGGGCAGAACGTCCGAACCATATACTCAGTAGCCGTCCCCTGTTTCCTTGCAATTTGTAGATGGTTCATGATGAGTTTTCTAATCTTCCTTGAGCGTTGATTTGTCTTGAGATATTACTTTGTCAATTTTATTTACAATTCCATTAATGTTCACTAAGTCAAGATCTGTAGGTTCAGTCTCTCCATCTTGACTATGTACATGTGTTTAAACTTCTTTATAAATTAATATTTTAAGAAACATATTAATTAGTTTTTCTCTTTTCCTTATTTAATGTTCATCAAGAACTTGCAAGTTGATCACGGGCAAAAATAATGCTTTTGGACTGATGGCGCTGTTCTCATTTCTTGCTTCTTAACTCTCCTGATCCTGACCCTAGCAACAAGATCTTTTCCTCCTTAACGGCACTTTTTTATCCTCTATGCTGAACTAGTCTTTGCATCTTCCCATTTTTCCGCATCCTGCGTATTGTTTTCTGTGCTCGGCGCTTGACTATCCGATGAGAGGGAATTATTTGCTTCTTCTATTTTTCCAGATTTCTCCTCTGTCGGCTCTGGAACTTCTTGTAACAGAGAGCTGACCTGTAAGAAACACAAAACAAATTAAATGTATCAGATTGTATACAATTAGATGTATTTTACACAATATTATATTTCCGCTAACCCTTCTTGTGGGTGTAACGTACCGCTACCACACGGTTTAAGGTCCTAATTTGTTTATATATTCTCATTCACAATGTTACCAATTTAGAGCATGTTTATTATTTTAGAGTGCAGTGCAAATTCTGCTTTTTTATCAGGATCACTTGCTTCTGGCATGTCTTCACTTGGCGGCAAGTGTCCTAGGTTCCCACATTTATGGCATGGTCGATGGTATTGACATGCAGATTTGACTAGGAATCCTAGAACAAGAAGTCTCATATCTTTTTCATTTTCAATATCCAATTCCAATACAATAGCAACAGGCACATGACTTCAAACAAGGACATCACATACAGAGCATATACTGTAGCATAGCTATATGCTACAAAAATATGAACTTATTTCTTTATAAAAGAAAATATATTCTAACAATATGAAATATATTTTCTATATCTTAACATAAAGAACATACAGTTATGAGATGCTTTATTTCCACAGATATAAAACTGGAAACTACATTTTTTTTATTATTTAAAATCGTATTCATCCATATATGAATCAAAATTTATAGTACAGATAAGATGATTGATTGCAAGGTACTTCACTGATAAAATATCAGACTCCTTTGGTAGCAATTATAAAAATATAATATATTGCATATAAATAATGTTGCTACCGCTACCAGTAATCAGCTCAATTTGTCTTTATTATTACTACTACAATACAGAACCAAACTTGCTTGATACATTTGGATATGAAATTAATGTAGTAGTTAAAAAATGCAAAGTTTTACATGTATCTTCCACAGATGTGATTGTTTTCTGTTAGGTGAGTAAGACCCCAGCCACATAATTATTTAAAACACTTTTAAAGTTTTTAAGGCTACTCGCAGCTCAGACTGTTGTATCATCCAGCACCCACCACCACCCGCATAAACATCTTCATTTGTCTGTGATTTTATCATTATTTTATCCTATTTAAAATATAAGTTAATATTGTCATGACACAAAAAATATCAGCACAATACAACTATGCAATAAAGCAAAATAAATAAATAGAAACTATATACAGTCCTGTGTTTAACTTTTCATAGGAAATATTAGAGAAAAGTAAATATTTAATGTAAACCGGCATTCATAAAGCCAATATTATTAGATGAATTAGTCTAAAACAAAAATTATCATACAGGTAGGTAATTATAAGGAACAAATACCTGGATTGTCTTGTTACATTGTTCTTATAGATTTTTTTGCTAATTCCTTTTGTTTTTCACTTTCACATGAATAAAACATGAATAAAGACAAGCTTTTCACACAGTTTGGCTTTTGGATTAGACAAATTGAAATTCTGTACAATTAAACCGTAAATTCTGGATTCGCCGAGACACATTTTATTATGTATACCACATACATTTGTAAATTATGCTTCAAGAACATTCAGGTTATTGTCCCTAGTGACAGTTTCATGAATTAATCCCAAAAAACATTCCATTACTGAATCTGTGTTCAATATATACACTGTACAAATATGCTCACGTTTTGGAGAATTTGTTTCTTGCGGGCAATAGAATAAGTTGTTTGCACTTGCTATGAGCAAAAAACCGTGAAAAGGATTATATTTTATTTGCTAATTTGTTTTTTTTCTGATGATTGGACCTTCACAAACCAAGTTGGGAGATTGAATCCGAGATGAAATTTTAAATTTGGTCTGTTCTCCCTAATTTATGTGCATTGGAACAATGGATAAGGTAAATTCCATAATTTAAATGACTTCAAAGAAACCGCCTGTTCTACAGTGAGTAAAAGCTCTAGCAATTGATTGACAAATAAACAATACCCTTTCTTGTTATAACTAACAATGCCTAAGAATGGGTGTGAATTTATGTTAACAGTTCAAATGTGGTCTCAGGCTACCATACATAACAATTTCCCACATTTTATATCCCACCTTTTTTCCTTATTGTTAACCCATATATGCATACAACACTGCTACTAAACAACATATTTATTTGGGGGCCACATATGCTCCGTGATACATTTTTCATTCCTTCCTTTAAGTTAATGATGGTGACTAATGCTAATATATACGGTACATTAATGCCAGGTGTTGAATCACGTAAGTTTCATTGGTGGGAATGGAGATCCTAGTTTGCTGGTCGAGAAAAAATCTACAGCATTCAGCGATCATTCTTAGGATTTAGGAGGCAATTAACTAAAAGCAAAGCATGTAATGCCAAGCAAAAATAAATTTCTGAATTCCTGGTTGCGGAGATGTGCTTTGTGAAGCTATCCTTTAAAGGGGGCGGGGGGGCATTTAATTCCTAAATGCATGAAATCGACGGTCGCATTATACGTCACTTATCTTATATTGCAAAGTACGATCATAGGCTTTTAGTATTAAAATGTCCTTAACTAAAGTTTCTTACAAAACTATGGGTTGTTTTCACAGACGTCACGATTGAGTACGCAAATACCCACAATGCAACGCGCGTGAGTCCCTAACAAACCCTTATCAACACGAGTCATCACGTATACATGTATTCAAGACAATTATCTGATTTAACTGTTGATAAGGATATTTACTTAACCGAAATGACACATAGATTATACTTTAAATTATGTGTCCCTATAGCACGAAAATAAAAATGAAACTGTAAGTTCCCTGTCTTATATCGAAAGAAAGAAAAGTAAAGTTGAACCGTAATCGTGCATATTGCTATCAAATAGAAATGCTAATATTTTGTATGATGTCCCTAAACTTGTCACCTTGAAAGAGTATTACCGGGCAGTGATCTTCGGGATACAATAACAGTTAAGGAAATAAAATTTCGCGAAAACGTGCTTGTACCAAAGACAGCTGACAAATAAATTTTAATAAGCACTGTCAAAGATTCTGTTTGTGGTGGAGATGATGGACATAGGATGATATTGAATTTAAGCGATAATCGTTCAAAGAAGTTTCATCTTCAGTGTATTAAAACGAAACGTTTGCATAACAGAGCATGACTTTATACCGAATTTCAAAACCGATTATTCTTGAAATGCTTTTAGAAATATGAAATTATATATTAACGATTGGCTTTTTAACTTGAACTATAACCAAATGATTGATTTCAGTCCATGTAAATTGAAAATCATTCCATGTTTCTGCTTGTTTGTGTAACCATTTGTTTCTGCGTCTGTTTATTGATGGATCTATTTGTTTATGAAAGAATAACAAAGATGGTTGGAATTTCAATGTTTTATTTGAAGAAAAAAGGAGAAAAGTCATGCATTTGGTCTCGTGCAGTTGACATGCAAAATAGAATGTGATGTATTATTATACCCTAGCGCACAAAATGAGATGTGCCTTCATAATTACGTTGATAGAACAAAGTTCTAAGGTGCTGGTTTGCGTGGTTAGAGACTCAAAATGGCCGATATGTAAGTACACACGTTTTGTGACGTCACGTGAAAACAACGGATTGTTTGGAACATAATGTACATAATATAGATTTGCTTTAATACTTGATGTTTTTATTTTAAAAAATGAGAGAGAGAGAGAGAGAGAGAGAGAGAGAGGGAAAGTAGATATTTTATATTTGATGATGCATTTATTTCAGGTGACAATAGTCATACCTATGCATTAACGGGGATGCAAAGACCATGGAAGTAGTGCAAAACAGTCATGATTTATTTTGTAATATTATGGCTGTATTGCTTGATGTCAATAAAGTAATAACTATCCCATATTTTTCAATTTTCATTGCATTTTACATTAATAGACTTGTCAAAATATTCACCACTTGTTCTGGCGACATTTTTTGAAAATTGGCGACAAAAATATTGAGGTTGGCGATTTTTTTGGCGACAACTTTTTCAAAGCCAGGACTTTCCCTGTTATCAGCAAAATTATTTTCTTTTCTGGTCTAAACAATATCATTGAACGATTTTATATTCTCCAAAAGAATCAGTTCGGAGACGATTGGTCATCGATGTCTGTGTACGAAGCACTGGATTGTGTCGATTTGAAAACTGTTCAATTTCTGTTGTTTAAATTTATTTTCAAAATTCCTATGAATGCCAGTAAAAGGGAACCAAAGTTGTCATATATATATATATATATATATATATATATATATATATATATATATATATATAGGCACACTTTTACCAAACAAACACGATTCGTTTTTCTATATTCAAGTCAATGAACAATGTGTCATGTTTTATGTGACATAAGTAATATACATTATAGTATGGATGCATACACTACATATAAGGTGTTCGTGGATATATTTTGTCTTTCATAAATTGCTCATAATACAAAAAGAGGAATAAATCATAACAAAACAAATTTAGTTTCTTTCATTTGATTATCGAAGAAAAATTTTGTTTATCTGTTTTATTGTAACATGCATTGGTGGATGGGGCACAAAGTCGACACAGATTTATTTCGTTTCTTAAATCTTGGGACATTTGACCTAGGCGAGAAATGTTTCACCACAAGTTCTGGGACAGAAAAAAATTCTTTATTTTGTCGTGTCCCAAGATATACGGTAAATACGTTAGCAACGAAGCGCTTTTAGACCATTTATCTTATGCTATTGTTGCATAGAGGCTCAAGAGCATTTTGGAGACATTTGAAAGTCAATTTACATCATTCATTGTTTTTCAGGAGATAAATCGTAATAATGAATGATGCCAATAAAATTGAAATAAAAATGCTTCTATAAGATCTAATATTTTTAATTTTTAATTTACTTAGCATCGCTCAAAGAATATGAACAGCCACAAAATTTTGCAATGACGGTATTACGAAGAGATAGAGTGGAATGGAAAAATGATTTCATTTTATGTATTTGATTTTTAATTACAGTAGTCCCCCTACATTCGCCCGTTATCAAAAATTTCACGTATAATAAACATCTTCATTCAATAAAACTGCTTATAGTTATAGTTCTTAGGTTTATCTTAGGGGAATTGCTTTCATGCCCACTGTGTTGGCGTTTTAGCCAGGACGCGTCCTTGCAAGATTAACTTAAAGTAGACACCAAATCTTGTAACTGAGTTATTTAATGCGAAAAATCTGGCAGAAAGAAATGAGTTTCTTTACCTTAAATAATGCAGCAAACTATCGTTAAATCTCCATATGCTCAATTGTTATTTTTATGCCGATAAACACGATCCACCATGCATTCTTCTTTATTACACTAGTTGCCACGTTCAGACTATTTTCCCATTCCCCTAATACCATATATTGCAAGCATTGGATTATCTATAAATAGCCCTACACACAGTAAATATCCCATAATATTTTGGTAACATCACTTCCTGTTTTATGATTATTTTTGACTAAAAGAAAAACGTGCAATGCTTCCATTTACATATGTAGCTTCATTTATCGTTTGTAAACTGAAATGTTTCATAAAAAGATAGTACGGAAAGACTGATGACAGAATTTTTGTACCCCAGTATTAAGTTCAAATTATGACAGTAATAACAATAACTCTAGATCTCATGACTATGGCACAAGATGGTAGGTAAATCAACAATAACTGAGAAAAAAGCGAAACAAAAGTAAAACTTCCAACAAAGAATTGCACGAAAACAGTATCACACCTTCAATGTATCTAGTGATACTTGAAACTTTGCAAAGACTAATGATGATAACGTCAGAGGGGAATACAATTGTGGACTTTAAGAATATGAATGGCAGCATCAAAGAGACATATAGTAAATATCACAATTTATTTGTATTCTCATGAAATTATCCTTTTAAAATGGTAATAATACATGATACATGTATTTCAATTTGAAGGTTGGTACATGTCTCAACCATTTGCTAACTTTTCAAATGAATGACACCAATTCTCCTCCCTTTTTTGTCAATCTGGCTGTAACTGTTGAGTTTACATATCACGTTATGAAGAGTTCATTAAATATTTTTGTGTTATCATAAATTGTCAAACAGTTATTTTATTCCAAGGACAATAACTTTTTGTATGCTTTGATTTAAAATGCAAGATATAAGGCACTGTTTTCAACTTAAAAAGATACTAAAAGGATTTAAAAGCAAAATATAACTTGATTTTACGTAATCTTTAAAAAAAAAAACTATTATAAATTTTATTTTAGCACCCGATCACATGATTGTATTTGTTAATAATTCACCGTGATGGACAAATTCAAAGAGGATTCTTTGGGTCCACTGTACATGCCCAGTGAACGAAATGCTTAGCTATCATCAATGTTTTATTAACATGCACAGTTACTTTAAAACTATAAGAAAATGAAGAAAATGATATTTTAAATGTTGGATGTAATTTAGGTTTCTTTATGAAAATTTTTAAACCTAATTGCTCTGCACTAGGCATAACTGACATTGAATCAATCATAGAGATCTGTGATGTGATGTGATGTGATTATGATTTTTAACGTAGCTTTAACAATTTTTCAGTCGTATCGCTACGATGTCTGCAGTGTGGCAGTTTATAGTGATGTCTAGCACTGGGGCATCATGCCGCAGACATGTAGCATGATGTCCCACCCAGTCACATTATCCTGACACCAGGCCGACCAGTCCTAACACTAACCTCTTAATGCTGAGCGCCAAGCGAGGCAGCTGTTAGTACCATTTTTGTAAGTCTTTGATATGACTCGACCGGGGATAGAACCCACGACCTCCCGCATCCGAGGCGGACGCTCTAACCACTAGGCCACCGGAGCGGTCGCACTAGGCATAACTGACATTTAATCCATCATAGAGATCTAATTAATTTTGGAATAAGTTGGTTGAGAGTTTCATTTTTTTAATGTGGGATGGATACAGATGTTCTTTTGACTGGTTATTGCCACTCAAAGCCCAGTACAAAAATTGCTGCTGAACTAGTTTAATAGTGTTTAATAGTTCCTATTTTTTATCATGTCAGTAGGAATTCATTCCGAGCAAACTGACTGTTACAACACTTATCAAGCTTTTTAATATATGTTCATAGATGTTGCAGGACACACTGAGGAGCATCTTGCATTGATTTATGCTGATTCATTCATGCACATTTGGGACATCCTTGTTTTGCTAATACCGGCAGTCCTCAGGTGGAATGGAATTTATGGTGAGTGTACGGATATGGATTTCAAAATCCTGGAATAAATTATTGTGGACATGAAAGAATAGAGGGGAAACCCAGATGTGCACAGCTGTAAATATAGATTTGTGTTTTATGTGTGCTATTGATACTTTTGATGTCTATAAGAAAGCATTTGTTTTTTCAGGCACCCCAGAAGTTATTAACGACAAACATGCATCTCATTAGCTGATGAGTCTGATTGACACTTGTTTGTTGGGGGAACAGGAGATGAAGATTGATAATCATCAACCCTGGATCCCTCACATGCAAACAGAGTAGCATGTGTTTTCACCTTTAATAAATTCATTATTGTGATTTTTATGCAAGTGAAGGTTTATGTTAATTGATTACTCACAAACAAAATTCATGTATTATGATTTGTAAAATTTATTAGGGCAATATTTTTGTCTTCCATTTTTGAGGAAAAGCAGAATATAGACTAGAAAACCAGTCCACGTTTTGTCCAAGAGATGTTTAAGAAATTCTAGCTCCTCTCAATTGTTAATTTAATAATACTGATGCGAATTTTGTCAGATACATTTGTCGATGATTGCTTTTGGGGGTTCGATATTTCTCCAAGAAGTATGTATATATGAGACTTGTGTTCTTTTATGTACATCTAAGGTTCATGTTCCCACATGAATATAATTATTTCATTTCAGATCATTGATGTCAACATGTATTCGATACTTAGGGACACAAGTGTGAGAGATTTGCTGTGTTTATATTGCGAATATATATATATATATATATATATATATATATATATATATATATATATATATATATATATATATATATCCGATTACCGATCTGGTGGCCTAGTGGTTCGAGCGTCCGCCTCGGATGCGGGACTTCTCGGGTTCGTACCCCGGGCGAGTCTTACCAAAGACTTATAAATATCGTATTAACAGCTGCCTCGCTAGTCGCTTAGCATTAAGGGGTTAGTGTTAGGACTGGTCAGACTGGTGTCATGATAATATGACTGGGTTGGATACGATGCTTCATCTATGCGGCATAATGTCCCAGTGCTAGACATCACAATAAATTGCCACACAGCAGACAACGTAGCGATATCCCTGAATATTGTTTAAAGCTACGTTAAAAATCCTTATCAGACACACGCATCTTTTCTCCATTTGTGTTGCATGAATGATAAAGTTTTCGGGATTTTGTAATACTGTGCTAACACAGTCATGGAGGCCCTAGGAAGATCATGTTAAAATTTGGTTGCTTAGAGAAAATTCATTGAGATGGGTCAGCAGTTCTATTATAAAAATGCTCTGCTCGTTTGTGTTGTGGGTGACGCTAAGTCATTTGAACCACTCCAGTCTTCAGTGGAATCAAGCAAGGATGTTTGCTTATTGATACTTTCCGTGACTATGACATACCTGAGAGTGTTACTTTTCATGTTTAAACAGCAATCTGATTAAAATGAGATCTCCACTGTTCTACATGAAGATCTGACAGCGACTGCTTAGGGTCATCTTCTTGTGACCTTTGAATTTGACAATGGAAATGCAGCATTCAGAAATTTCAAAGTGAATCAAATTGTTGGGACACACTGTTGCTATTCACCATATTGACCAATCTCCTAAATGCAAAGGTACAAGATTTCATCAAATTGGCTGATAAAATTAACGATTATAGTAACATGTCACCAGAACATGACCATTAAGCTGTAGCTGTCAGATTTTCACAAGGGACAGTGGAGATCTGATACTAATCTCATTGGTTTAAACTGTACGATAACTTTACACTGTTCAAGTATATGCGATTATTTGTTCACATTTTTGTAAGAAAGTAAAAGTGTAAACTTAATGCTAAAAGGCATTGATCAGTCTTTTCTAAATGAAAAAGTACGGTAGTATTAGTATAATTTTTGAAGCACTGCACGGTAAATGAGTGTCATTTGATAGAGACCATGTCCACTTTGCGGTGGTCATACTCAATGACTCAGCGAGAAAGTGGTTGGCAGAGCAATTCTCCACATGCTGCCATGTCAACTCTGTTAGGACATGCGAAGAGTTGGTGAATGGCTTTTCTTAACCGTCTCCACCCCATTGCAATGCATGGTGTTCCAAAAACACACATAAGCTGTATTGTATATTCTTGTTCTCATTTGCATTTTTTCCCCAAACTTTTAGACCCATTGAATTTTTGTTTGATAATAATTTACCTTTGTGAATTCTTTTCTTTTACATTCTACTTTAACTAAATCTATCGTTGGATCAATCTATCTCATGAAAAAAAAAAATGTAAACAACACAAGTTTTGACTTTGTTATTTTTCTGCATGAATGTTAAGACTTTTAAAAAAATCTTGTTTAATTATAAATTAACAATAAACTAGATTGTATCCAATTCAACACAAAAAGCAGTGGATATAATGCAAAAAGTGTATGTACAGGAATGACCCATTCAGTCTACACTTAACGCTCATGTACTAATCCAGACTTGTATTTAAGACAAATCCTTCGATCACAACCTTCACACTTAAATGATGGAGGCCTTGAATTTTGCTCTTGATTCACTGGTCCTGTACCAGTATCACCACAAATTGCCCAGTTCCACATTTACCACAAATAGATTTAAAAAAGCAAAGTATGGCATGCATATAGTTATTATAATGCATTACCATAACTGAAAGATAGGAAAATAATAAAATTAATACAAACTCAAATTTCAGACAACTAAATTACTGCTTATCAAATTATAGAAATATTTTAATAAAGATAACATTTTCAAATTTTCAAATCATGTCATTGTGCCGTTTATTGGTGGATACTCTTTGAACCTCACTGCTATAGATAACTAAATTTTCAAGTCTAAATGTTCACAAAATAAAAGATAACAAACACCCAAATAAAACAGAACACAATTACCATTCAAAGCCTATCCAGTGAAACACGAGAAAACACCCATAGGGTCAATCTATATACAGTCAGTAGCACCAAAAGTAACAATTCACTTGACAGAGGATCCAAGTTTCCTCTGACCATTCCCACTCATTAAGAATATTTACATTTCTGTTGCCAAATTATCAAAATGGGGTAGGAAAGGTCAGAGAAAACTCGTACCGCTTGACAAATTGCTCAACTCGAGGTTAATTTTGCTGTAGCCATCGGAGAGTATGTGTAAAACGCCATACGTTCACAGAACAAAAAAACAAAAATGCAGTTAATGGGAAATGGTCTCTTCAAGACAGAAATCAACACTAGTTCTGGTCCATCTGACATTGTGAATAACTCATTGTGTACTCAGCTCTGTAAAGGTTCAGAAATAGGGTCTTGACTGAGAAGCGTTAATTTATCATCAATAACCTGTTTGATGCAAGTAATATGCTCCTTGTTTGTTTTCAATGGATCTGTTATAAAACTGGATGTACATCTGAACAAGGCACTTGAATGATTGGCTGACAGTGTGTATGCCGTGCATGCTGAACAACGACTGAGTGACTGTGTGTATGCCATACAAGCTGAACAATGACTGGCTGACTGTGTTTATGCCCTACATGCTTAACTTGGACTGTGTATGCTGTACATGCTGAACAACAACTGGCTGTGTGTATGCTGTACATGCTGAATGAATGGCTGTGTGTATGCTGTACATGCTGAATGAATGGCTGTGTGTATGCCATACATGCTGTACAATGACTGGCTGACTGTGTGTATGCCGTACATGCTGAACAATGACTGGCTGACTGTTTATGTCATACATGCTGAACTATGACTGGCTGTGTGTATGCCGTACATGCTGAACAATGACTGGCTGACTGTTTATGTCATACATGCTGAACTATGACTGGCTGTGTGTATGCCGTACATGCTGAAGAACGACTGGCTGTGTGTATGCCATACATGCTGAACAATGACTGGTTGACTGTGTTTGCCATACACGCTGAACGACTGGCTGAATGTGTGTATGCTGTACATGCTGAATAATGACTGGTTGACCGTGTGTATGCCGTATGTACTGAAAAAAATATAAACGACCTCTTGTCACCATACTCAACCCATGTCCAAGCTTTTCATCAGTAATCAAAATTCATTTATTGTTATCATCATTTCAGTCTGTTTTAGACATGAAACATATAAATCCCTGCTTTGTAACATGTCTTCTGGCAAACAAATTCCCATGGCTGATTCTTGCTTTCCGCCGTACTTAAAGTGCCATAACAGTGTATCTACATTTATTCAGTTCATCTCTTGGTGAATGAGAATATATATTCAAAATACGAATGTAAAGAATCCGATTGAAAAATTTAGGACACATGGTAATTCGATACTACTGATGCTGAGTTTCAGCTATGGTTGAGAATATTTGATTGACAAAGATGATGCTTAGATTGGTGATCTGTGTTTTGCATTCTTAATTTGCAGGCTTCCTTTTAAATTCTACACCACTGGTCTCTCACAATCGATCAACTTCCTCTTGGAGATGTGAGCTTTCAAGTCTCTTTTAAGATGTTTTAAAGATTTAAAAACATTTCATTAATTTATAGAAACAAACAATAAATATTAAAAGCTGATGAGATAGTATTGCTTACATACTACAGGTCCACAGCTAAAACAATTGGCCACAGACCTCAGACCATCATAATTATCCTCAAATATTGTTGTTGTTGTTGTAGGGTTTAACGCCATTTTTCAGCACAAGATAGGCTATACATGGCGGCCAGTATTAATGGTGGGGGAAGAACCCTGGAAAACCCCGGAAAGAACCACCGACCCACGAGAAGCTACTAGCAGGCTTTCTCACGTACCCACGTTAGCCGAGCCTGAGACTCGAACCCACGCAGACAGAGGTGAGATGGCAGTGATCCGGAATGGTGAGTGCCTTAGACCACTCGACCACTCGGGGCCCCTATCCTCAAATGCTTACTCAGACTAAACATTTTATTAGTCTACAATCTTCACGCTTCAATATAGTGTGTATTGTCTTGTGCACATAATCTTTAAAATGCTGGTTGTTTTTATATAAAATTGAACTTGCCCTGAGCATTCTGACTGGAAAATTGAACTTGCCCTTGGGAAATATGTGCTTCCCCAAACATATCCCAACATAATGGCTTAACCTTAAAACAATATACTGATAATTAGATGTATACAAATAAATACATATAGATAAATATGTACATGAAAGATTTAGATTGCAGATGAAGTTAGAAGTACAAAAAAAGAGATGTAAATGTATATTGATAGAGAAATGGATTAATTGAAAAGGGTTTGCAAAAATAAATTTTTTTAGCAATAGAGAGAGAGATTTTGGAAAAGACCCTGAATTGAAACATTAAACGACCAACAACAAAACTGTGCTAATTTAATTTTAATCATGGTTTATTACCTAACATTTTTCTCGATCTAATCTTCCAATTAAGAACAAATGGTGATGCAGATTTAAGTATCCATCTAGAAATCAATACAAGGTAAGAATGCATCCATCACCAAAGTATGTCATATATCATAAATTATATGTCAATGATTTCACTCAGCTATTTCTCTGGGGTGTGTTGTGTCCACTCAGGTGTTCTTATGTTTCCGCATTAATAATTATCATTTAGTCATCTTCAACAGTCATCAAATTATTTGACAAGAAGACTTTTGAGAATGAATTGAGAACACTTATTTTTATCCATTTAATTGTTTACCAAGCAGTAAGTATGCATTTGTTTCCTGCAGTTACCACCGAAACAATACATCATAAACACAGCTTGTGGGTGCTACATTTTGGAACCACACCAGTCAAAGAAATCTCAAAGTTAAATTATTATTAATTAATACTGCATGACACTAATTTCTGCTACATGTATACAAAAAAGTTGACTGTTTCAAACAAGTCAGCTGATAAAGTGCCCGAAGACAACTTTGACATGTAAGGGCATCAAGGCTGGCAAGGTCCAAATATGTACAGATACTGTATTAATACTAAAACGTAATTGAGAATCTGAAATGTAAGTACTTTCTCCTTATACGTCAAAACTTTTAAATAGTAAATATTTGCACTATCATGTCTGTATGGGAAACTGTGACTGACCTTGGTGATAAATGGGTAATTACATATTATACATGATTGACCAAACAATCTGTGGCAATTAAAGAAGAATGTGATGCATGTAAACACTAAATAACGGTGATTATATACTCTGGTGAGATTTCAGGATATCAAATTACAGAGTATAAAGCATTATAAACTAAACTTGACCCCTTGTCTGTACAAGAGCTTGCACAGAGCTACAGAATATTTTTTCTATATTTTATCCCGACAGCCCAAGTTAAAGAAAATATCTTGGATCTCACTCTCTCATAGCTTTTTTTATTTTAATTATTTCCAGTATGCATCCATGTGTGCAGTTTCAGATTTTCCACATGCTCTTTTAAATGTCCACTCTTACCAAACATTTTATGACACTCTTCACACTTATATTGTTTTTCTCAGTATGAGGCCCCATCTGCCTATTTAGAGTTCCACTCTCACTAAACATTTTATGACATACTTCACATTTATATGGTTTGTCTTCAGTATAAATCCTCATGTGTTGTTTTAGAGTTCTATTCCCAGTAAATATTTTATCACATACTTCGCATTTAAATGGTTTTTCTCCAGTATGCATCCTCACATGGCATCAGGTCACAATTAATAGTTCCGATTCAGTACCCACGAACGTAGTCCCAGTCTATTTTTTGAGCATTTTTTCCTCTCTCCATTTGATGGTGATACAAGAGTTAGATTTAGGCATTCTTAGTATGGATTTAAAGGCAATTGTTTATTCTTTACTATATGAGCTTATGGTGTGGTTGTCTGTGTGTGTTTCGGTGACAGTGTACAATGAGTAATAAAGTCTTGGTGATGATCAGAAAGTGAAATCTGTGTTCCATTGCACGTTGGTTTGTTGACAGTCAAGCCTTTCAAAAAAATGCTTGTGAATCTTTGACAAGAACTTCACCGTGAAGTCATCTTTGAAGGTATTTTTGATTAACATATGATTTGTATCGATTGTCACACAGTGGAAAGTTCAGTACTGAGAAACAAATGTAAAGAATATATAGTAAAATTAATTGTGTTCTGTGGCCACATGCAGTTTTAAATTTCTACTCTGACTAAACATTTTATCACATACTTCAAGTTTAAATGGTTTTTCTCCAGTATGCATTATCATGTGTGCTGATTTAAATTACCAATTTGACTAAACATTTTATCACACTTGACACTTAAATAGTTTTTCTCCAGTAGGGATCCTCATATGCCTATTTAGAGTTGGACTCTGTCTAAACATTTTATAACACACTTGACTCTGAAATGGTTTTTCTCCAGTATGAATCCTCGTATGGTCATTTAGACTTTTATTCTGACTAAACATTTTATAACATATTTGACACTTAAATTGTTTATCTCCAGTATGCATTATCATATGCTGTCTTAAATGTCCTCTGTGAGTAAACATTTTATCACACACTGCACACTTAAATAACTTTTCTCCAGTATGGATCCTCCTGTGTTCATTTAGATTTCCAATTATCCTAAACATTTTATTACATACTTCATATTTAAATGGTTTTTCTCCAGTATGTATCATTATGTGCTTCTTCAGATTTCCACTTACATTACACATATTATCACACACTTCACACTTAAATGGTTTTTGTCCAGTATGAATCCTCACGTGCCTACTTAGAGCTCCATTCTCACGAAACATTTTATCACATAATTCACATTTATATGGTTTTTCTCCAGTATGCATCCTCATGTGGTTCTTTAGATTTCCACTGTGACTAAACATGCTATCACACATTTCACACTTGTATGATTTTTCTCCAGTCTGAATCCTCATGTGAAGTTTTAAACTGCCACTGCAACTAAACAATTTATCACATATTTCACACTTAAATGGTTTTTCGCCAGTATACATCATCATGTACAGTTTTAAATGTCCACTCTGATTAAATGGTTTATCACATAATTCACATTTAAATGGTTTTTCTCCAGTAAGCACCCTACCGTGTGTTGTGTTTCTTGTCAAGAACTATATCTTTTTTCTTTTGGGGGGGGGGGGCACCAGACAGATTGCCCCCCCCCCCTTAGTCAAAATCAAGAACTATCTCAAGCGTGCTGCTTCGAAAACTTTATTTCTTGGAGCGACTCGTACAAGCAATGAAAGCGGTTCCTTAACAGAGCATGCGTATATAAGTTTGAGACAGATATACACATGATGTAGATTGTACAGTCCATTTCAATAATACAACATTTCCCTTGTGTTGACAAAATAAAATAAAGTTCATTTATTTTGAAGGTAACATATAAAAAAGGCAACAAAATCTAAACAATTCTGTATTTATAGGTTAATGCAATTGTATGGGAAAATATGAACGAGTTTTTCGGATGATATACTGCACGACCTTGGGAGTGCAGTATATCCAGCCGACAAAACGAGTTCATATTTTCCCATACAAATGCATTAACCTTTTTATTATATGCTCATTTTCTTATTCTACCTAAGACTTAATGATATAAACAAAAATACATTTCAAGAAACGAAGTAACTGAATTTATGCTGTATTCGAAACTAAATACACAAGCGCAGATCATCAGTACCCAAGAACAGCATTATTAATGAGCAGGTAACTCCGCCCAGATAAATTTGAACTTAGTCGTGCGCTAGACAGCGTTTTTGAAAGAAAATGGCGTTTGGATCTGCTTAAAATTGAAATTTAGAATTGTATTGTGAATGAATGCGCATTGCAACAACTATTCCATTTGGTCTGGATTGAATAGAGTTTGGCATATTTGTCGATTCTACAAAATTTCTTGATTATGGACTGGATTTATCTGTGCCAATTCGACATGAAGTACATCGGTTTTCAGCAGCGGAGCAGCGTGTTGACATTTGCAAGTGTGTTTGTGGTCTGTCATTGAATGTTTGAAATCATAATGTGCGAAAAATATGGATTCTTTCAATCGTAATTATCCAAAAGACGCTATGGAATATAATGTTCATTTCGTTTTGAGTGCAGTAAGGAGGATATAATTGCACTTGGAATGTAGTCGAAATTACATTACAATTTCGAAATGTGTAATCAAGCTTTAGAAGCCATGACATGGCTCATGTAATTCTGATTTGCAGAACTAAGAAAGTACATTTTGAGGAAATTCAGAATGTAAAACTGTAAACATATTTTTTGCCATTCTTATTACAGCTAAAGAAGACAGTTTGTCTTCAGAATAAGGAGTCGCAGCTTCGAGTACCGACTTATTTAGAAGAACTGGCTCAGGTATCAAAAGAATCACTCTCTGAAGAACAGGCAAGAAAGGTGGATAGTTTTCTCTGCGACTACCAGTCACTCTGTCCGCGTCTGATGCTGATCTTGGAAGGAATACAAAGGCGCGACACAGAATTGAAACAGGAAGCTCGAGACCAATAAAACTACCCCCGAAAAGAGTTCCGATTCACGCCAGAGAAGAAATTGAGAATCGTGTGAACGACATGTTGAAGAAAGTGATATTTTCACCATCTTCCGGTCCATGATCGTCACCAGTGGTTTTAGTAAAGAAAAAGGATGTCACAACGAGGTTCTGCGTCGACTACCGTGCATTGAATGAAGTGATTGCGAAAGACGCATGCCCCCTGCCGCGGATCGACGAGTCTCTTGACTCTCTATCAGGAGTAACTTGGTTCGCGACCTTAGACCTCATGAGTGGATATTGGCAGGTCGAAATGGATCCAGGAGATGGGTCAAAGACAGCATTTGCGACTAGGCAAGGTTTATAGGAGTTCAATGTTATGCCGTTCGGGCTCTGTAATGTATCTGGGACCTTTGAAAGACTGATGGAGACAGTTCTAGCGGAACTGCAGTGGGAGATATGTTCGGTTTGCCTCGACGACATAATCATCTTTGGACGCACATTTGAGGAGGAATTGGATCGTCTGCGACAGGTCTTTGACAGATTGCTGAAAGCTGGTCTGAAACTCAACCCAAGAAATGTCGTTTGTTCTCAAAGTCAAGTACTTGGGGTGTCGAAGGAAGAGATAGTTGCAGATCCAGAGAAAGTGTGCGCCGTCGTCGACTGGAGAAACCCAACGTCGCAGACAGAACTTCGCAGCTTCTTAGGACTATGCTCATACTACCGACGATTCATAAAGGGATTTGCCGATATAGCAGCTAGCTTACACCGGCTGCCAGAAAAAGGGAGACCTTTTGTTTGGACAGAGAGATGTCAGTCATCATTCGATGAGTTGAAGAGGCGATTGACAACGAACCCCGTATTAGCGTTCCAAGATCCTGAAACACCCTTTATTCTTGACACAGACGCTAGCGATAGTGGACTTGGAACTGTCCTGTCGCAAGTTCACAACGGATGCGAGAGGGTTGTACCATATGCTGGTCGATCGCTAACGAAAGCTGAGAGAAGATATTGTGTGACGAGAAAAGAGCTATTGGCGGTCGCATTCTTTGTGAAATATTTCAAGCATTACCTGCATGGAAGACGTTTCTTGATTAGGACAGACCACAACTCCGTGAAGTGGTTACTGCATTTCAAGAATGTGGAAGCATCGTAACGCTGACGCCTTGTCCAGAGGCCCATGAAGGCAATAAGGATTTCAAGTAGAGATACAAACCGAAAAGAAAGAAACGAAAGTAAGCAACGATGATCCAGCGACAGACAAGGAATTGAGTGTTATGAATGATATGCCAGTAGCTGTGATAAAGACGTCCTGTGGTAGCGACGAATTCGCCGAGGCTCAGAAATCCGATCAGGATGTCTCAGTTGTGATGAGCTGGGTGGAAAGCAAGAAACGACCACCGTAGGAAGAAGTTGCCAGATATGGCGTGCTGGTGAAAAGCCTCTGGAGTCAGTGGGACCAGCTAGAGATTAAGAACGCCATACTTTTTCGCAGATGGGAGTCTCACGATGGTGGAGACATTCACAGTCAGTCAAGCTATTGTTCCACGAGAAAAGAGAAATGAGGTTCTACGCATGGCGCACGATCCGCGAAGTGGAGGGCACCTTGGCATCAGAAAAACTCTGCAGAAGATCAGAAAAGAGTATTATTGGGTCGAACTACAGAAAGATGTGCGACTGTGGTGCCAGAGATGTGAGGCTTGTGCGAAACGAAAGTCCCCAGGACAGAAAAGGCGAGCTCTAATGCAACTGATTACGTCAGGGGTTCTGATTGAACGCATAGCTGTTGACATCTTAGGGCCACTTCCGAAGACCGAAAATGGAAACCTTTATATTCTCGTGATTGCCGACTACTTTACAAAATGGACTGAGATATTCCCAATGCCTTGTCAGGAAGTTACAGTTGTCGTAAAACTGATAGTAGAGGAAGTCGTCACACGTTTTGGTGTGCCACGACAGATTTACGCGGATCAAGGCCGACAGTTTGAGAGTGAGCTGTTTCGTGAAATGTGTCGACTCCTTGGAATCGAGAAGCCTAGGACCAGTCGGTACCACGTCCAAGGCGATGGCATGGTGGAGAGGATGAACCGAACGCTAGAGAGCATGCTCTGTGCTTTCGTCGAAGAACGACAAAGAGACTGGGACGAGCACCTCCCATATTTAGCGATGGTATACCGCTCTGCAGTGCATGAAACCTCAGGCTTTACTCCCAATTTCATGATGATGGGAAGGGAGGCAGACTTATCGTTAGACGTTGTGTTTGGAAAACCACCTGATCAACGTTACAGTAGTTTGCATGAATGGATTTAGTCATTGGAAAGAAGATTAAAATTTTCACATTGTTTCGCCAGAGACAACTTGCAGTGCAACATGCGAAGATAAGCGCTATTATGATAGCAGGACCAGATGGGAAAAATTTCAGGCAGGCGATCTTGTCTGGTTGTTTTCGCCGAAAAGAAAAAGGGGAATTTCGCCGAAATTACAGATATGGTGGTATGGGCCCTACGAAGTAACTGACAGGTTGAGTGACGTCAATTACAGAGTTAAATGTGGTAGATATGGGAACCCCCTCATTGTGCATGTGGATCGCTTGAAGAGGTATCAGGGATGTAATGAAGTCGCTAAAGGAACGAAGGAATTGGACTTCGGAATGTATGTATAAGGATCAAGTGAACGACGATCATGATGATACCAGTCTTGTTGTGTCTCACCCCATGGACACCATGACAAGTTCTCCCAATAAACAACAGCGACAATGGAGAGTCAAGAACAGCTGGTGATGAGCGACCTAGGAGACAGAGGAAACTACCCCAAAAATTGGAAGAATTCTATGTGAATTCTGCTAATCTGGAACAGTAAACCAAGTGCGTTCAGAACATTCCTATGTGTAATTCGAATAGCCCAATGCACTTGATTAGAATTGTTTAGCTCAGCATCCAATCAGATGCAAAGTTACAATTATGTGCCAACCTTTACCATGGACATTTATACTGAACATTAATTCTTTTGTGATTATTTGATATTGTATTTCTATGTGATTTAACTGATTTTACTTATTTGTTTATTTTCTTTCTTGACAATTCGTATGTGCGTTGAAGAACATAATAGTGGAGGAGTGGGTTGTGTAACTAGTAAACCCCATGGACTTCAATTTTCGTTTCATTATTTAATTTTTCGTTTCGTTAAAGTTTATGTTGTGATTTTAAATGTTTGACGGGCTTTGTAGTGCCATCTAACGTCCTAGTTTTGGGTCACGTGATTCCGCCTGGGTATATATACGGGCCAACTGTGGTTGTTATGGTGATGTGTTACGAAACGGTATAGTATGAAGACGTCCCCTGCAGTGCAGCAGTATAACCACCTCGCCAGAACAAGCATATTTGGTCGTATTTCCTTGGACAGGAGAGAGCCAGGTCAGGGAATCAGAAAAGAGTAGGGATAAGGTCTTTCGTCGACCAAAAGACCGGTGCTGCAATGCTCGTCCAAGAAACGCAGAGATCTTGTGGTAATATACGTTTTGACTGAGGATAACTCTTCTGTCATCATTTAGCTCTGTCGCTTCTCTCTGTCGATCTCGATCGGATTACGACCAAGTCGGCGACCCTGCGACAAGTTGTTGACCCAGTCGGTGACACTGCGACCAAGTCGGCAACGAGAGCAAGACCAGTCGGCAAATCTGCGACCAGTCAGCCACCCTGCGACAAGTCGGCGACCAGAAGAAGACCACTCGGCGACTGTGACCAAGACTGCGACCAGTTGGCGCCACTGTGACAAGTCGGCGACCCTGTCTGCGACCCTGCGACACATTATGCGACTACGACCAAGTCTGTGACCAAGACCAAATATCTAAATTCAACAACTTAATAAGCTGGTATATGCACTGATGCGTACAGTCCAGGTGATGGGTGCCGCTTACTTGCGGACATGGGTTCGAATCCCCGTAGCGTAAGAATGAAACATTCTTCAGCCTGTAAACTTATATATATATATATATATATATATATATATGTATGTATGTATGTATACACACATATATATCCAGTTTTAAGGTGAGATTTTACATCAGATTACCCCAACCCGTTTTGATTGTAAGAGTGTTGATTAGGAAAGCCATTATAATTACAATTAGTCAAAATGAGGATTGGGCGACTCCATAATACCTAGACATATATTATTTTCTTTCGCGGTCTAGGTTTTTTTTTCTGCCTGTCTGTCTGTCTCTCGCCTTGAGGATTCATTCGCATATGTTTTAATTTGCCATTATTTTTGCATTTATCCATTCATTGATGCAAGAGTGAATTATATATGAATTATGTATTACAATCGCTGTTTATTTTTGGATACGTCAAAATAATAATAATAATAATAATAATAATAATAATAATAATAATAATAACAACTTAGTACATCAACTAATCTTTAGAAGCTCCAAGCGCTTCACAAATTAGACAATGCATAAATATATACAACGATAAGATTACAGAAACAAACACCATGAAATTACTAAACTAAAACATGCAGACAATACCTAAGAAAGGAATCCTTATTAAGACTTTAAGTCTGTACTTATTTTCGAAAGAGGTGAGTTTTAAGAGCATTCTTGAATGAGATCACGATGTCCCCGTGCTTAAGATCTATGAGCAATTAGCTCCTCGCAGCTGGGCCCTGGTACGCTAAAAAACGTTGTGTGTATGACTTCGTTTTAACAATGAGAATGTGAGTGTCGGAAGAGGAACTTAAGTTCCTCAAAGTGGTATACATGTGGGTGAGGTCAGAGAGGTATATTGGACTGGAGCCAGTCAACGATTTGTAGGATAGTGAATAGATTTTGTGTTTGATCTTGGATCGAATGGGTAGCCAGCGAACGTGACAGAGCGGTGGAAGGGGGAGATGTGCTAATTTTTTCACACTCTAAGGATGATCCAAGCAACGGTGGTTTGAACTTGTAGTTTCTCTAGTAGATTCTGAGACGAACCAGACAGAAGTCATTTTCAATTGCCCAATTTTAAAGGTATTAAGGAACACAAGCGTTTTAGTGGCATCAAGCGAAACACAATTGCGGATGGAGCTGTTGCGTCTCAGCTCCAGATATGCAGAATTACATATGTTCATTACTTGTTGGTACAATGAGAGCGTACTGCCGAGTTACGCCTATGCTTCCTATTGGTTCTGTAAATTTAATCTTGGTATTGCTGAATCTTATTGCTTGAGGTAAAGGATGTGAATGAGAAAAGTCTTTGCGTGGTGATCAGGATGGCTTCAGTTTTATCACCATTCATCTGCAGCTTGTTACTCGTCATATGCATTCACATCGGCAACGTTATCTCTGGTAGACACAACTTCCGATTTGGCAGCTAGATTTCTGTAGTTCAGTGTTATCAGCGTACAACTGTTGAGAAAATGGATGTTTTCTAAGACACTCGAGAGTGGTTGAGTGAACAGAATGAAGAGAACGAGACCGAGGTCAGAGCCTTGTGAAACATCAAAACATAGATCAACTGTGCTTGAATGTTTCCCATTTATGGACACATTTTTTGTCTTGTTGAATAAGTAGGACTTGAACCATAGCGAGTACAACACACATGCTGGAGAAGGTGAAGTAATTTATCATAGTCTATTGTGTCCAGTGTCACCAACAAGCCAAGGGGGTGGTGGTGAGGACTAATATTTGCACTCTCCAAAGCAGAGAAGATCGTTAACTACTCTCAGAAGGGAAGTTTCAGTACATTGGCGAGGCCGATATGCAGACTGTATATTGCTTAAAGAACTATTTACATTCAAATGAGATACAATTTTTTTTCGGATACAAACAAGGCAATATTAAATCTAAACACTCAAGCAGTGTGATATCGGAATCAGATTGAGTTCACATGACTTTAGAGTTTTCTTCATCACATCTGTATGACGAGTGGGTGAGGGCAACTCTGCGGAAGTTTCCGTCACTTAAATCCAACTCACGCGCAAGTCGTGACACTATTTCCCTCTCCAAAAGATAATGTCAAGTCATGTGAAGATGGGCGAGTGGCAAAGCAGCAGGTGTATATACAATGGGAGATATATATGCAGACCTGCACACAGGTGGCTCAGTCCAAAGGGTCGCTTTTCAATGGACTGTAGCAGCAATGAAACTCGGTTGTCCATGGGTGACTGAGTTGCACGTTTTAGAATCACACCTTTCACATCAAAGTGTAAGGAAAGGGTATGAAAAAGTGCCCCAAACATTACCTGCTTCACCTTAACCATGGTCAGCACACCGCGGTTGACGGGATCCCATCTTCGCGGTCTATAACCAGATAAGAAGACAAAAGTGACACAATTTACCATCAGTGCTTGGAACATACAGACACTATTGGAAAGTACATTAACAGACATAACAGAGAGAAGAACAATCCTAGTAGAGAACTGGACATATACAACATTCAGATAGCAGCCATGTGTGAAACTCGCCTAGCTGAAGAAAAAAAAAAAGTCACCGAAGTAGAAACCAGATACACCTTCTTCTGGAGTGGCCAAAGTAAAGAAGAGCGACATGAAGCTGATGTTGGGTTTGCTGTCAAATTATGGCTGGTTAGCAAGCTCACAAATCCTCCAAAGGGTGTAAATTACAAACTAATGCAAATGAGACTACCACTTTCTGGAAAAAGACATGCAACTATCATAAGTGTTGAGCACCCACCATGACCAACCCAGATGAGATCAAGGACAAATTTTGTGAAGACCTGGAGTCACTTATTTCAGAAGTGCAAATGGTAGGCAAACTCATCATCCTTGGTGACTTCAGGGCTAGAGTTGGCACAGATTTCCAGATACAGCCAGGTATCGTGAGCAACAATGGACTTGGCTAATGCAACAGCAACGGACTCCTCGAAAATGCGCTGAACATGACCTCCTAATCACAAACACAGTATTCCGCCTGCAAAACCGGAACAGGAGGTATGGGATGCAGACATGCGTCAGACACTGGCAACTTATTCACTACGTCATCATGATGAGAAGAGACAGACAGAGACGAAGGCCATGAGAATGTAGAATGCTGAACTGACCACAGGTTGGTCTCCAAACCCATTTTCCGGATCCCGCCTATCAGATGTCACGAGGCAAAAAGTGCACAGGAAGCTTAATGTCACCAAATTGAAACAGGAGAATGTGAAAAAGGCATTTATTGAAGAACTGTGCAGTCAACTTGATCCAATCTATACAAACTCGAATGTCTAAGAAACCTGGGCATCCTTCAGAGACTCTTTGTACTCAACTTGATATCAAATTCTCGGTCCCACCACATGTAAACATGAAGATTGGTTTGAGGAGAATGGTACTACCCATTCAGAGACTTCTGAAACGGAAACATCGGCTACAGAAGGACTATGTTGAAGAGAGCACTTTATCATCTAAGACGACTGCCTTCAACAACATCGAGAGGACTGTTCAATGCAAATTCAGAGAGCTGCAAAACTCGTGTATGAGCAATAACGCTGATAATATTTTGTCCTATGCAGACAGGAATGATGTGAATGACATCTGTGATGCTTTAGGGACAATCTAAGTGCCACCGTGATCAGGAACATGTCCAATACTGTGTGTTGATAGTACCACGATCCTCACTAGCAAATAAAAGATACTTCAAAGTTGGGCAGAACACTTCGACAACATCCTCAATCAATATTCATCTATCAGTGAAGAGGCAATGGATCGACTGCCCTAAGTGGAAATCAACATATCACTTGCTGATCTTTCAGAGCTGACTGAAACTGAAAGCAAACCACCTAATGTCAAATGGCAAAACATCTGAAGCAGATGCCATACCAACGGACGTCTACAAAGTCGGAGCCTCGCACAATGCATATAAATTTACTGAACTGTTCCATTCAATATGGACTCTGGGAACTATTTCCAGGAGTACAAGGATGCATCCATCGTCCAGTTGTACAGACAGAAAGGCAACAGACAATGATGTGACAACTGCCGGAGGATCTGCTTGCTGTCAATAGTTGGCAAAATCCTTCCAAAACTTATGCTGAATCGCTTGTGCATCACATCTGTCAAGCGCTCCTGCCCAACAGTCAGCATGACTTCAGGAAAGGATGAGGGACCACATTTTTGGAGTTTGCAGGTCGTGATCAGGAAGAGAAATACAGCTTGTATACGTCATTCATTGACCGGACAAAAACCTCTGCCACAGTCATGGAGGCCTAGAAAGATCATGTCAAAATTTGGTTGCCTAGAGAAAATTTATTGAGATGGTTCAGCAGTTTTATCATTGCATGCTGTGCTCGCTTGTGTTGTAGGTGACGGTAAGTCATATGAACCATTCCAGTCTTCAGTGGAGTCAAGCAAGGCTGTTTGCTGGCCCAAGTCTCTTCATTATGATGTTCTCCGCCATGCTTACTAATACCTTTCGTGACTATGACATACCTGAGACGGTTATTTTCATGTTTAAACAGCAATCTGATTAAAATCAGATTTCCACTGTGCTACATGAAGATCTGACAGTGACCGCTTAGGGACATGTTCTTGTGACTGTCGGAATACCCCTCCGCAACTATGTTGGGGTGGGTTACCTGGTTTTGGTTATCGTTTTCTAGAGGTGATCGCCGATGGTGTAATTTGCCCGGAACGAGTAAATATCAATATAAAGTGTGAAACTTATGGGTGGAATCAATAAAGATCGGAGCAGATATATAGAACAGAATAACACGAGCCCCCGTTACAAATAAAGACAAATTTTAATCAAAATTCATAACAATAAAATTCATAAACAAAAGTAATAATGTGTTACGATTGAAGATACACTTCTTCCTTTTTGAATTAACTTATTCAGGGAATTTCAAATACAAATATGATTATATCAATAGTCGATCTGTTAAACGATAGAATGAATTCATCATCGAACCGACTGAAAGATCGAAAAACACTGCCTTGTATCGATTCATAACCTGAAGTCTTGACTCAGTCCAAATTCCACAGCGACTGTCCCTTTTGACTTCCTTGTGCCGGTAAGTCTAGGTCTTCTCCACTTTTCCCTTTCCTTTTCCAAATTCTCAGGCATCACGCCACTTTCGGCCCTTCCAACTTTGTGTAGCCACTTTGGGTTTGTAAATACGTGAGACGTCCCGTCACGTCAGGTTAATATGTCTCGTGAAGCTATCTCACCTTCCAAAAATATAAACAAAGAGCAACCTAAATCTTCCGTCATATTATACTGGGGGAATAGATCAATACCCCTCCCCTCGTTATGTCAGATATGGTTCTATCGGAATTCAAACAGATACCACGGCTATCAAGTCTAATTGGCCATGACAGACAGTAACAAACCTAGTTTCACAAAATTAATGGTCCTGCTAATGGCTATTTCAACACCACACCGAGACATTAGTTCCAGTCCCATCCCAATTATACAAATGAATGAATGAAATTCCTTACACTACGGTATTTATAACAAATACACACAATAAAGTCGTTATCATACGTGACCTCACATAAGGTCGGAGAATTCACACGGATTCTCGTAATCTCAACTAAAAAAAGGCATGAAATTCTAGATACATAACTTCCTAGAATAATCGAGACTATACCTTCAAACCAGCCGTCAATGTATATATAAAGAAAAATATCATTGTGCGGACTCAGATAAACAAACTCAACACAGTTCTACCATATCAAGAAAATTCATCTACGAATTTAAACAAATAAATCCATGCATATACAAGCAAATAAATCAACAAATTATCAAAGTAGTATCAACGAATTAGGCAAGATTGTTGCAATTACCTTGTTTTAAAGCTCTTACTTTCCAGAACTGTGCCTCAATTTTTAAAGACAATCGCTTCCCCTGGATGATTTTACGTGTGAATTTACGTCTTAAATCACTCGGAGTCTTTGACGTTTGATTTCTCTTGCAGAAAAGCGTAGACTAATTTTCAAATTTGCTATTAGCACATTTAAACTGAGAGTTTTCATGTGAAACCACGCCCCCTTCACAGCGTGTCCAATGCAAATAAAATATTTTTCCCGCCTGAACTAGGCTCAAACAATGCAGTTCACCTAACAAACATTGATTACCCAACTGATTCCTGGTAACTTTCAGAAATGAGTTTTCCATACAGATCAGAAGTTGACACCTATCCTGGTCAGATTAAACAAACGTAGCATTCATTGAATATCGCTAAACTCATGACAGAGACTGTACTAATCCGTGCATTATGGCGATTTAAACGTGCGCAGGTCTCCATACATCTAATTATTCGTACACGTGTCCAACTAAATGTTTCCTACAGAGATCGACAGAAAAATTTGCTCCATTACAGTGACCTTTGAATTTGCAAATGAAAATGCGGCTTTCAGGAATTTCAAAGTGAATCAAATTGTTGGGACATATTGATGCTCTTCACCATGTTGACCAGTCTCCTAAATGCAAAGGTACAAGACTTCATCAAATTGGCTAATTAAATTAACGATTATGGTAACAACATGTCACCAGAACATGACCATTAAGCACTAGCTGTCAGATTTTCACGTAGGACAGTGGAGATCTGATTCTAATCTCATTGGTTTTTACAGTAGGATAACCTTACACTGCTCAAGAGAAGCTCAACAAGGTCTTGTCAAGTCAGTGCAATTGTTCAGATTTTTGTAAAAAAGTAAAAGTGTAAACTTAATGTAAAAAGGTGTCGATCAGCCTTTTCTAAATGAAAAAGCACGGTAGTATTAGTACAGTTTTTGAGACACTGTGACTATGTTCAGGGGTCATAGACAGTAAACCACACTCATTTGATAGAGACCATGTCCACTTTGTGGTGATCATCCTCAATGACTCAGCAAGAAAGTGTGGTTGGCAGAGCAATTCTCCACAAGCTGCCATGGCATCTCCGTTAGGACATGTGGAGAGATGGTGGATGGTTTTTCTTAACTGTCTCCACCCCATTGCAATGCATGGTGTTTCAAAACTACACATAAGCTGTATTGTATTAATCTTGTTCTCATTTGCATTTTTTCCCCCAAATTTTCAGACCAATTAAGTTTTTGTTTGGTAATGATTTACCTTTGTGAATTATTTTGTTTTACATTCTAGTTTAACTAAGTCTACCATTGGATCAATCTATCTCACAAAGAATAAAAGAATGTAAACAGCAGAAGGTTTGACTGTTATATTTCTGCATGAATGTTAAGACTTTTAAAAAAAGAAATCTTGTTTAATTATGAATGAAAAATAAAACCAGATTGTATCCAATTCAACACAAAAAGCAGCAGATGTAATGGAAAAGTGTACATACAGGAATGCCCCATTCAGTCCACACTTAATACTCATGTACTTCTCCAGACTTGTATTTAAGACAAATCCTTTAAGTGCAAGCTTCACATTTAAATGACAGAGGGCTTGAAATATTTGCTTCTGATTCACTTTTTCTGGACCAGTACAACCCTAAATTGCCCAGGTCCACATTGACCACAAATAGATCCAAAAGCAAAGTATGGCATGCATATAGTTATTATAATGCATTATCATAACTGAAATATAGGAAAATAATAAAATTAATGCAAACTCAGAATTCAGAAAACTAAATTATTGCTTATTAAATCATAGAAATATTTTAATAAAGATAACATTTTCAAATTCTGAAATCACATTATCAAGCCATCTATTGGTGGATCCTCTTTGAATATCACTGCTGTAGATAACTAATCTTTAAAGTCTAAATGTTCACAAAATAAAAGATATCAAGCACCCAAATAAAACAGAACACAAGTGCCATTCAAAGCATATTCAGAAAAACATGGGAAAACACCCATAGAGTCAATCTATATACAGTCAGTAGCACCAAAAGTAACAAGTCACTTGACAGAGGATCCAAGTTTCCTCTGACCATTCCCACCCATCAAGTATATTTACATTTCTGTTGCCAAATTATCTAAAATGGGGTGGGAAAGGTCAGAGATAGTGTTGCTTACATAATACAGGTCCACCGCTAAAACAATTGGCCACAGACCTTGGACAACCATAATTATCCTCAAATGCTCACTCTGATTAAACATTGTATTAGTCTACAATCTTCACGCTTCAATATAGTGTGTATTGTCTTGTGCACATAATCTTTAAAATACTGGGATTTTTTAAAATGAAATTCAACTTGCCCTGGGCAACCTGACTGGAAAACTGAACTTGCCCTTGGGAAATATGAGCTTCCCCAAACATATTATCCCAACATAGGCAAAAAAAAAGTCACAATATGTGATAATTTAGGGAAATCATGTAATATCACTTTTGTTTTCTTTTTATCTTTGTTTCAACCTTAAAACAATATACTAATAATTATGTGTATACAAATAAATACATATAGATAAATATGTAGATGAGAAAGATTTAGATCGCAGATGAAGTTAGAAGTAAAAAAAAAGAGATGTACATGTATTATTGTATATTGATAGTGAAATGGATTAATTGAAAAGGGTTTGCAAAGATAAATTTTTTAGTAATAGAGAGAGAGATTTTGGAAAAGACCCTGAATAGAATCATTAAACAACCAACAACAAAACTGTGCTAATTTAATTTTAATCATGGTTTATTACATAACATTTTTCTCTAATTTTCCAACTAAGTTCAAATGGTGATGCAGATTTAAGTATCCATCTAGAAAACAATACAAGGTAGGAATGCATCCATCACCAAAGTATGTCATAAATGTCAATGATTTCACTCAGCTATTTCTCTGCGGTGTGTTGTGTCCACTCAGGTGTTCTTACATTTCCACATTAATAATTATCATTTAGTCATCTTCAACATTCATCAAATTATTTGACAAGAAGACTTTTGAGAATGAATTGAGAACACTTACATTTATCCATTTAATTGTTTGCCAAGCAGTAAGTATGCCTTTGTTTCCGGCAGTTACCACTGAAACAATACATCATAAACACAGCTTGTGGGTGCTACATTTTGGAAACACACCAATCAAAGAAATCTCAAAGTGAAATTATGATTAATTAATTCTGCATGACACTAATTTCTGTGACATGTATAAATAAAAGTTGACTGTTTTTTCAAACAAGTCAGCTGATAAAGTGCCTGAAGATAACTTTGACATGTAAGGGCATCAAGGCTGGCAAGTTCCAAATATGTACAGATACTGTATTAATAATAAAAAGTAATTGAGAATCTGAAATATAAGTACTTTCTCCTTATATGTCAAAACTTGTTTTAAATAGTAAATATATGCACAATCATGTCTGTGTTGGAAATTGACTGACTTTGGTGATAAATGGGTAATTACATATTAATACATCATAGACCAAACAATCTGTGGCAATTAATGAAGAATGTGGTGCACGTAAACACTACATAATGGTGATTATATACTCTGGTGAGATTTCAGGATATCAAATTGCAGAATATAAAGCATTACAAACTAAACTTGACCCCTTGTCTGTACAAGAGTTTGCACAGAGATACAGAATATTTTTTCTATATTTTATCCCGACAGCCCATGTTAAATAAAATATCTTGGATCTCACTTCCATAGCTTTTTTTATTTGCCCACGGACAAATAGCAGCAGGCAGGGTGAACAGACCACTTTGTACGAGACCTCATTTTACAAAAATAAAGGTTCCTACAGAGGCTGAAAAATAAGGTCAATAACGCTAAACCGAACCTCCTAACTTTTATTATTACCGTATAGTTTGAAAAACGAATAATAAATCGTTTGGATTAGCTCATTTTTGTTATTTTATTTTTGACTTTTTTGTTTTTTATGTTATAATGCGTTTAGTTTACTCGGCGGGTCACTCAATTTGTGTCGGACACCCTGCCTGCTGCTGTAATCCTTGATAAAATCAAGGACCAAGGATTTTATCTAGACCTACGCGATATCTAGATCTTGGATCATGTAAATTTATTGTAATAAATCCAAACGGAACAGCTTATGTTTGAGCAAAAAAGTTTTTAAACTTCATCATATCCATATCCCCTGAACACCAAGTATAATAAATATTCTGTAAAGTATAATTATCTACTCCATTAAATACAACCAAAATATTGCAATTGTCTCTGATCACTTTAGGTATTTGTGTATAACGCTGAGTGACGTATATAACATCTGTATTCTTGTGTCTACCTCGAGAAAATATTCTAGCTGGATTTGTTTGTCTGTCCAACATAACATCATCGTACACCACTAAATTATTAATAAATCCATCTAGGTCATCTACAGATGGAGCCTCGTCAATATCGGTAATAAAATCAACCACATCATCACCGTCTTCATTCAGCAATTTTGCATTTTCATTAAAATCTTTAAGTACTTCGTAACAGTGTTGATCATCTACAGATGGTGCTACTAAATACAATTTACTCCATTTTGACCACCGCATTATTAAATTTAATAATAGTTGTGTTTTACCTGATCGAGATGGACCTATTATAATCATCCTTATCGAATTTGGTAATGCTGGATGATGCTTCACTGGCTCCTGTTTTCGTGTCGCCGAAAAGTCAATTATATCCATATAATAAATAATATGAGTCTATATTGTGTTCGGTGTAGGACATCTACACCCACTGCTGAATTAACTACAATAACAACAAAAAATAAACGACGTGCTCTGACGGGCAAATGTGTAAAATGTGGTACCAAGAAATACAAATTTGTTAAAACAAAGACAGGTGAAGATATAGCCGCTTTATTAGGAAAATTACCAGGAACTCCGTGGGCTAAATACCCCGGTGAGAAACATTTACCCGGATATAATTATTGCGGTCCTGGAACTCGACTTGATATCCGACTTGATGATCAAGATCAACCAAGATCAGGAGAGCATCCAGTAAATAAGATTGATAAAGCGTGTCATGTTCATGATGTTGCGTATAAAAGTAAAGATTTACAACAAAGGCATCTCGCAGATGTAAAATTGATTCATGCATTAAATTCTATACCAAATAAATCTGTTAAAGAAAAACTCGCTAGTTTTCTAGTAAAATCTGCAATGAAAGGTAAAATAATGCTAGGGGCTGGTAATTAATTATATAAATATTATAATGGAATCCATTTATTATAGCCCAAGAGGATATTGGAGAGGCAGATCAGCTATTAGTAAATTATCTGAAGCAGCAAAAGTCTCACGTTCTGTTGCTGCAGCGTAGTTAGCACGACAGGCAATATGGCAAATTTATCTACCACCACCTAAAAATATTCAATATGCACATTTTGATGTCAGCGTCCCTAATGAGGTTCATCAAGCAGATATTTTATTTTTACCACACGATACCATTAAAATTGGTAAACGTCAGTCACGCACATACAAATACGCATTAACTGTCGTTGATGTTGCAAGTAGATATAAGGAAGCTGAACCATTATCAACAAAGACAGCGTTTGAAGTTTCATCTGCGTTTGAACGAATTTATCAGCGAGGACCTTTGCGATGGCCACAGTTATTACAAGTTGATCCGGGCAAAGAATTTCTTGGTACAGTATCATCGTTGATGAAGAAACGTAACGTTAAAATCAGACGAGGACACACTGAAATTCATCGAGATCAGGCAATTGTTGAACGATTTAATCGAACACTTGCTGAGCGGTTATTTGGATACCAATATGCAAAAGAAATATCTACTGACTTTAAGTCCGGTGAGCGATCTCGTGAATGGGTTGCAAGGTTACCAAGTGCGATAGCTGCATTAAATAACGAAATTACTCGTTCAACTTCCATGAAACCTTCTAATGCGATCACAAAAAAATATATACCCCGTAGCGATGACATATATCAACCTCAACCAGTATTAGGTAATGTAACTGTAAGATATTTATACGAACCTGAAGAACTTGAAGGTGGTTAAAAAAGAGCAACCGATCCTATCTGGAGCGTGACTACACATACAATTTCTAGTGTAGTTAGATCTACTGGTAGACCTCCAATCTACAGATTAGATTCGAGAGCCCCTCAACGTGGATTTGTACGTGAACAATTACAGGTAATCCCTGAAGACACACAATTACCACCAGATACAATTACATAACCAGAACCTCTACGTCGATTACATTCAAGACAGGTTAGCATCACATTATCACGTGTATGACCAAGATCACTATTAATTCTGTCTACGGTAAATTGTCTTGGATTATTATTCGAATATTGCCATAACATATTACAGTTGCAACTTGCACAATTATTATTCTGTAGTTGTTTTAGTGTTATAATAAATTCAACATCAATATCAAAATCACGTTTATTTTTTTTATCACACCGTTTATAATCAGATAGTTTTTTTTCTTATTACGTCATTATTAACAGTCTGATCATTATTTTCTGTAAAATTCATAATAACCCTATGTAGTTGAGATATTCTTCTGACTCTAGAAACTGCGAGATATACTAAATTCGACCATTCAATCCGATCATCTATAATCCAGATATTTGTATCAGAAATAGTTAACCCCTGTGACGAGTGAATAGTTATAGCGTATCCTAACGTCCACGGTGATTTATTCATACTCAGCGCATTCTCAACGACATTAATATCGACTAAAATAATATCATTCAAGACAAGATTCTGTATTTCACCACCAGGAATTTCAACATCAATATTCTGTCGTCGAGTATCTGCTGGGCGATAACATAATGGTACCGGTAGATCTGAAAACTTTTCTTTATGTAACAGAAATAATTTATCCTGTAGTTCATCACGAACTATCTTTCTACTTGCAACTATTAAATCAGCGGGATTCCATAAATTTAGAAAATCACTCATAGAAGTCTCTGGAATTACTCCTCACATTATTTCACATTGTACTCTGTCTGGTTGTAGTCTAATTAACCTTTTAAATTCCTTCAGCGGTTCATCAATAGCTCTATGGTCATCATTTATTTCTTCATAATAATCTACGTTATTCTTCAGCCATTCATGTGGAGACTGACCAATAAAAGGTGGTGGTTGACCATGATCACCGCACATTATCACAGCAGTATTCTTTGTCAATAGCCATTCAAGAAATGTTTTTAATATTTCTAACGGCACCGTGCATATCTCGTCCCATATAATATATTTAGGTATATATTTCTCACCCATTCGTTCAGGAGTCCATGTATCTCCGCACCATCTAAAGAAACTATGATATGTACATGATTTTACTCCTCGCTCTTTTATTTCTCTGGCGAGTTTATGTGTCGGTGTCAAAACAATTATATCTGAATTATTATTCATGAATAATTTAATCACACGCGTTGTTTTACCTGAACCACCGCATCCATTAAGATAAACAGTCTTATGTCTAACCACAGGATCATATACAGATGGTGCTGATGATTTTGATATTTGAATATTATTTTTGTAATATATTTCCTTAATTTCAACGTCGGCAGATTCAGAATAGCTAAGTATATTTTCTTGTTTTATTCTCCATGACCCCCATTCACCATTACCAAGTAGCGGTTTTAACAAATCCGTATATTTTTTATTTATGTAGAACGAATCGGTGGCGACTCTGAGAGCATCACGAGGAAATTTATGTATCATAGACAGTAGATTTATAGAAACATATGCCAACATAGATGATCTTAAATGAGTAAATTGTGGTGAGTCACCATCGAGATAACTCACAATTGTACCTAGTTTGGTTCCGTCTGACAAATAAGCATTACTCCGATTTATAAATGTGTTTTTTTCCGTTGTATCAGCTATTATAAAATCGAGTTCAGCATCGTCCATAATTAATCTTGTACAGTGTCTTTTATGATCATAGGCTCCTCCTTGAGTAAATTACCAATTATCTTTCTACCAAGATCTTTTGCAAGTTTTTCATCATGCTCGTCTCTGCATTTACGTATATTATTAGTAATTTTAATAATGTCATCTTCATTAAGATTAGGAAATTCTTTCCTGGCATCATCAATATTAAATCTATTTGGTTCTGGTAACCAAACTTGCTTCTGTGGACTATACGATATAATCGCCTCACTCACCTGTAAAGATATTAAAATTCCAACATCAAACATATATCGCAATAGTACTATTGGAACCCAACATTTTCTGAAAAATGTCTTCCAAACCAAGTATAAGTAATCGGATGGAGATTTTCTGCAAATTCGAATGATTCTACATGAGCAAATCCTGTTAGATCAAAATCTGGTAAATGTCCGTTTATCGCAACCCTGGTCATCTCGTGTGATGGATGTCCGAATCTCTTAAAGTATTCAGAACATTCTCCGTATCCAAGAAAACTTCCAGGATAACACGCTACCATATCAACGGATATAACGTCATTACATTTATATTTAGTATTCCATAATCCTCCGTGTCCATATTCTACGCAACTTTTATGAATATCTTCAAGAAATTCCGATCGTGTTGGTTTCCATAAATTTTTCTCCTGAGCGAAATGAGTCGCTACAGATGGAACAGTAAAACAATTATTTAATAATAGTCTAACTTTGACATCGTCTGAAGTATATTTCAGCGCAAGATTTTCCATTTCTACATTAAGGGATTCTGTACGGTAAATATCACCATTAGGTCGTACAAACTGATCGTAATGATCATATTCTGAACTTTGAAATAACCAAACAGATACAGGGTCACTTTTACTGATATTTTTGATAAAATCAAATATATGTCCATCATAAAATTTAACCGCTCTATCTCGTGGAAATATTGTTACTGCTGAGGTCCATGCGTGCGAATTATGATCAATAATATATATTGGAGCTCCTCTTGATTCATATTTTGGTTTATATAAAATCTCTCCGGTTAACGTTTTTACCGTTATTGGGAATTTTAATTTCTTTTCTAGATCAGCAACATCTTTGATAGACGCTCCGGTCTCTTTAACTGATTCTGCCCACGTATTTATTTTTTTACGTCGTAAATCTGTTAAACCATTACCACGTATCGCGTTTGTAAAATGTTCTGTAACTCGTTCAGCTACACAGTTTATTCTTGACTCTGACAGTTTCATAGGCTTTAGATCCCCGACGTCAGGTTTATTATTCAGCGGATATATTGCATATACGACTGCAGTCATAGGGTATTCCCGTTCATAATATACCTTATCAACACCGGTTAGTATTCCGGGCTTAGATTTATTATTTAAGAGAACAATATTATTTCCTGATTGTATGTGTACTGGATCGCGCTTGTCACGAATAATCCAAATATCTTCTTCTGTATTTACAATAAATTTTATTGAAATAAAATATTTTTGATCATCAATGTGATTAATAATTACTTTTCCTCGTTCATCATTCATCATATTAGTAACATTTCCAACTCTGAATGTTGACCATACATGAGCAGCGCCATCGTCACGAAATTCCTTTTTTGCTTCACGAATACGTTCGGTTACATCCTCATTTGTTAAAGCTAGATCTTGCATCAAAGTACTATATTTATATTCTGATAGTCTGTCAAGATCGAATCTAGCTTGAGAAGGTTCAATTGCCGATAATTCGTTCATATAATTAAGACAAGTATTTAAATTAAAATTTTAGTATATATATAATGATTGAAACAAAAAACAAAAACAAAAAACAAATGTGCTTGGCTCAGAATTGGGTATACTTCTCTTTGTAATAAACCGTGCGTGAACAAATACTGCGGAAATCATGCACAAAGTTTCAAAAATGGAAGTACAGGACCCATACCGTGTATTCAATGCGGTGTTGGAGTGAGGGGAAAAACTCAATTGTGTCTAAAATGTGGCGGAAAAAAATACAGGGAATTAAAACGATATTATGATAAAAAAAATAATACTTTGACGTCATGTAAATCTCCTATAAAAACCGTAGAAGATTATTTGACCAGATTTCAAAACAATGATTTAGACAAATAATATTATTATATAAAATGACTCAGACAAATCAGACTTATGATGAAATGATCGACAATGATATTATAAGAAAATTGAAAATTGAGTACTATGAGAAACACGAATTTGTGGCTCATCCCATAATAAAAAATTATGAAGCGTCTCCAGATGGTGTGATCAGAAACTGTAGATTGAAAAAACCAGTCGGTAGTATTAATAATTCTGGTTATTTTATGTTTAATGCTGGGAAAAATAAATATTACTCACATATATTCATATTCGAATGTTTTCGTGGAATAGTTAAAAATGGACTTGTAGTTGATCACATTGATGGAGATCCCAAAAATAATCGACTATCTAACCTGCAAGCTATTACACAGAGTCAGAACTCTGCACGTGGAAATACTGGAAAATGTAAAAAATTTGCAAGAAGAGCTATTAAATCCATGAATATACAGACAGGACAGGAAATAACTTTCCCTTCAATATATGCGGCTGCAAAATATTTTAACATACATCCACGATCGGTGCAATTTGTTGCAGATAAAGTATACAAATCAGCATATTCATTCAAATACGATCAGCGGATAATATTTGAATATATCTAATTCTGTCTTCCTAATAAATAAATTGTATATAGTTCGACTCTATATTTTACCATGGGTACCTTCACCGTCGCTACTCTCAGTGTCACTCTCACTTTTGACAGAATCAAATAACATAAATTTTTCTTAATTGCATTACACGATTATCCACGATCTTCTTTTTCTCGTATTCACGAGACAGTTCGGATCTAATATTTTCGATCGAACGTGCAAGAGGCACAAATAGCTTTACCTGTTTGTCATTTACCACCGCCAAGGATTCTAACATAGACTGATAAATTGATTTTACAAATTTATAATTGGATGGTAATGTGTATTTATTATCAATTTTTCTTTGTTTTAATATTTCATAATCGCATAATATTTTTTCAGGATCGAGATTATCAGATAGATTTATTCTGTTATGTTTTAATTTTTTAATAGCAGAAATAATATCATTTATATTTTCTTGGTTCATATATAATAATTATTTCTTTAAAATAAAAAATAATTGACATTCAAGTTTTTAACTTTTGACCTTGATGTTTGACCTAAAAATATCAAAAATAATCAGTAGCATCCTAAGCGGTTACCCGTCACTTGGCCCCCTGATAGCCTTTGTGTCTTTCATGGAGTCCTTTTTTTGCATGATGATGTCTTTCTTATGACCGTTATTGACACTCCATGTTCTGTTTCTATTTGGCTAGCATTCTTTCTGAATGTTTCCTTGTGGGGGTCTTTCAAATGAGGTAGAGAGCTCAGGCATGCTACTGATTATTTTAGGGAGCTCTGTATTGCGAATTCAATAACCCCCCACCAAATCAAACCCCGGGGTAAGTGCAAAACGCACTCACTACGTTGTTTAACATGATGAGGGGTTGAATTCGTTGGGGGCTGAGCTCCCCAACCTTATAAAATGGCATCGTTCCGAATACTGTCGACACTCGTCAGCCACAGGAATCGAACCACGGTCGTCAGTATCATAGTTGCAACAACTATACCACTGAGCCATTTTCCGATTCATACATATAGACGTTTTAAAATTATTATGTAGTTAACCCAACACTGAATAAGCAGACAAATTACGTACGACCAATGTACTGAATAAAATCACAATTATTGTACAACTGTAGCGTATATTTACTTAATTTACAAACATTATTTATATATACTGTATAAAATAATCGCACATTACATTTTTTTGTAAGAGTTATCGTTCGTTAAGGTCAAATACATGTTATAGCTAAAAATAACTTTACGCACTCGTATAAACCGACGTGAATTTAAGGTTATCAGAGTTAAAAGATGCATCAATATCCCTCTCTGTTACAAATTGATGCTTTACTAACAGCTAATCACGTACAGAAAAAGAAATAAGTCACTAAATAATTAACGAAAAACAAGAAGTATTTGTTGTCTGTAAATCGAACGTAGTAGTAAGGGAAATAATCGTTCAATTTACTCCGTAGAGAGATATAGCCGAGTTATCTCGCTTTATTATATATACAATTGCTTTAATCATAGAAATTGATTATTATTCATGTATTTACTCATCAGCCCCTGATTATTTAATCAGACGTTCTATGAGCGTATATACAAATTAGTATTAAGAGATTCTTGTCTTAGATCCAAAATGTTTCCTGCCTGGTCGGTGAGTTTGAAATTTATTCTTGTCAGAAATGGATTATGAACTCGCAGGTACACGGGATTAATTGGTTCAGATACAATTAACCACCCTGGCGGATCTTTAGGGTTAAATGAATATAGTATCTACCCCTGTTGTGCCTGGTTAGATTTTAAAAGATCTACCTGATAACTGTCATCAATTACGTCACATACTAAATTGACCGCGATCGTAGATGTTATATTAACAATACCAGGTGAGATATGGCGACCTCCACCATGTGGATCATTATTATATTTAAGAATAGCTGGTGTAGGTATTATTTTTTTCCATGAATCACATATTCTTTTAAAGTGTTCATCAATAAGATCATTAACTGACTTCTTTAGCTCTTCAGAGTTAAATCCAGGAATTATAAATGTTGATAGTTGTTCTCGCGTAATTCCGAAATGTTTTAGAAATACTGTTGTGAACAGAAGATTTAGTCTAACACCTTGAGATGGACCGTCTTCATTAACTATATACAACCTTCTATAGCGTTTATCTGCTGCTATGTTCACTAATCTTTTTTCTCTGTTAACAATAATATCATTCATGAACTCTAGGTCTGAAGCAACTTGATTTAAATGTTGTATTGTTTCAATTATTTGATTTTTTAAGTCATCGTTGTAAGAAGTGCTAATGCTGGAAAATAAATTTCTTAGATCATTAGGTACACGTCCGTGTTCAGATTTAATTGTACTAGCATATGAATTTAGTTCATCAACATCAAGTACTATTATTTTACCTTTTTTACCATCAACTATTTTTGTAAAATGGGTTTCTGTTTTATCTATATAATGTATAACTCCATCACCAAAATATCGTCGCCATGGGTAAGCATTTTTTTCTGTTCGATATTCTGGAAATTTTATAAATTTTTTAACATCTACGACGAAGTCGGATCTCTGTGGTTCTGGTGGTCCTTGATAAACCGTTGGAATATCAAGCCATCCTAATACTGATCTAATCGAACTTTGATAAATATCTACGGAGTAATCAGGGGAATTTATTTCAATAACCGCAGATAGTGTTGGTTCGTAGACAGTAATTGCTATTTTTGTTTTTTTTCCTGTAATAGATTTAATTCTGCGTTGGAACTCATCATTAATCTGTTCTATTTGATAACTGCCCGTTGGAATAGCAACTACTTGCCAATCAGGAGTTCCATCAGGCTTATTCGTATTAGCGAATACTAATGAATTATTTGGCTGTAGTCCACCAAATGGTTTTGATCTAATATTGGGCCAGCTATAATAAACTCGCAATTGTGCTAATGTTATTTCTTATGCAGGAATTGCGGTTGGAAAATTGACTCTAAACTCAGGATTGGTCGAACTTAACGATATCATAGTAGTTTTTGACGGAGTTGTATTAGTAACTATCTGCTGAAGTAACTCCCTGTCTGTCATTATTATTATCATTATTATTTAATTCATTAAAATCATTAGCGATCACCTTAAATGCGTCATCATAGGTTTTCATCATCATAGCAAATTCAGTATCGGATATTTCACCATCACTAATACACGAAGAAATATACAAAGATAATTTAGAACATGCATCTGCTACTGTATGTAATTTAATCATATAATCGTGCAATTTAGCATTTGTTGTTGTTGTTGTTGTGGGGCTTAACGCCATTTTTCAGCACTGGATAGGCTATACATGGCGGCCAGTATTAATGGTGGAGGAAGAAACCGGGAAATCCCCGGAAAGAACCACCGACCCACGAGAAGCTACTGGCAAGCTTTCTCACATATCCGCATTCGCCGAATCCTACACTCGAACCCACGCAGACAGAGGTGAGATGGCAGTGATCTGTAACGGAGAGCGCTTTAGACCACTCGGCCACTCGGGGCCCAATTTAGCATTTGTACAGGTATCTATCTTTTTGGTTATAATACCGAGAACACCAGCAATAGTCGTTGATGCTGAAACAATGATGGTTATAACAGTAGGTGCTGTCATCGTCAACATTGATAATAATAATCCTGTTCCAGTAATAACAGCAGAAACCGAGTAAACAACTACATCGATGACAACTATACGCCTTTTGCATTTTTTTTTTATTTTCGTGTTATAATAGTCGATAAAATTATTTAGTTTAGTGAGACGCTCACATACCTGATTGCATCTGTAACGTTGAACGTCGATGCGAGACTGAGGTTGATCCATTATTGTTATATTAAGTGGCTAATTGTGGTGTTTCAGCCACAAATTCCAGACACCACCAATAAGGCGCTGAGGTTATTGTTTTATTATTTGCTTCCAGTAAAAAATATTTCTTCAGCATCCTTATTTAACACTATAGATACAACTCCAGAGAAAATATCAGTTGAATGACTCCATAGATATTTGGTAAATATACTAAATTTTGCACCACTAAATACGGACAGCCTGTAAACACCAGTGACTTGTGCGGTATGTTTGATAGTGTTATTTTGTGGTGTCCATGTTGATGATCCTGATGCTACTGTATATACGATATTTTTAATTTGTCCGTGTGGAATTTTAATCAGATTAGTTTTTTGAACAATATTAGGTATTCCACTGACAATGTCGTTCTGTTTCGTGTTAACGTGGGAGAGTTTTATGTCAACGGTTGGTGGATCACCAAAAAAATCTTTAATGGTTTTGTTTACATTTTTACGAAAATTTAAGAACGTTTCTACATGTCTAGAAAAAGTAGTACTAAGTATAGTCATTTCATTATTGATTGTAATTAGCGAAGTTGAAATAGGAATTTCCTTATCATCGACATACTTTTTCGTAACAGCATCAAAATCATATTCTGGTGTTCTAAGATTATTAATACTATTATTATTCATGTTGAGAAATGCACGCATTATGCCACCGTTGCCCAATACGTACTTAGATTCTTGATCGTCAACATATTTCTTTGTTGCGGCGTCTGTATCTGCGGTTGGGTTTTCAAGGTCTATAATTTTATTTTGGTTGGTTGGTTGATTGAATTTTTTTACGGCGCACCAGCACTATGAGGCTATTTAGCGCCATACAAAAGGTTATATCTTTCATTATTTAAAAGTGGTAAAAGATTACGTATCGACCAGCGATACGAAACCAAACAGTTGAAGGTAAAACGATAAAATAGTAACGGTGATAAATAAAGATTCCAGATCAACGGGGAGTGCAAATGATGTATGACAACTAAAACAGATGAAAGGTAATTAAAATCTAACGACGGTATATATATAGCACATAAAACTGTTTAAGGTGATAGCATAAAAGCTATAACTTATGATAAATATTTACTTCCTTCAGGAAGTCTATAATATAAGAAATGCTAACTGTATCAAAGAGTTCTCTAATGTCATGCACATTGTAATAATGATTACGCGTAGGTTGGAGGTCGAAACACTCCAACATAAAGTGCTTAACAGTGAATGGTTCATTGCAAGATATGCACTCTGGTGGGTCTTCTCCTTTTAGTATATAGGAGTGGGTTAAATAAGTATGGCCGATTCGAATTCTTGCAACGACTACCTCCTCCCTACGGACGGCTCTGTAGGAAGAAGTCCATTCTCCTAGGGTTGGCTTGATGGCATGAAGTTTGTTATTCACGGCATCATTCCATGATGCCTGCCATTTCTGACGTAAACATTCTTTGATACTACGTATAAAATCCGTATACGGTGTATTAAAATGAGATGGTTCTAGTGATAGAGCCATTTTAGCAGCGCGGTCTGCTTTGTCATTACCTTTAATTCCAATATGGCTGGGTAACCAACAGTATACTATATTGTGGGAGGTACTCAGCTCAGTATGTTTCAGGAGAACATTAGCTAATAATGGATTCTCCAGTTTTCTATTATGTAGTGACTGAAGTACTGATAGTGAATCGGAGAAGATGATGCTATTTAAAATACGCTTGCTTTCAATATATTGCAATGCAAGGTCTATTGCTCTGATTTCGGCTGAAAAAATTGATGTACCATTTGGCAAGCGAACTTTTGTTGTGTGTTTTCCACTAAAGAAGGCTGTAGCAGCCTTTTCCTGATCTTTTGATCCATCAGTATATATTCTTGTATAATTTTCAAATTGGGCGATTAGTTCATGGTAAGAGTTGTGGAAGATGGAAGGGTTTGTCTCCCATTTTTTTCCATCGTGTAATGTGAAAAGTACCTTTGGTTGTTGAAGTAGCCAGGGAGGTGTTTCGGAGACGGTCGTTTTCAGAATTTTTGAAAGATCAATTTTGGTACTGTCAAGGCATGGTAATATTCTAATGCCAAAGGTAGGTATGACGTTTGGTTTATTGTCATATAAGGTTTTATATTTGGGTTCAAAAACAGCCGAAAAAGCAGGGTTCAGAGGGTTTGAGCTTAATTTGAGAGCATACTGTGCAGAAAGCATTTCTCTACGTTGTGATAAAGGTGGTTCGTTCGCTTCAACGAGTAGGCTTTCACACGGGGATGTCTTAAATGCTCCCAAGGCAAGTCTTATTCCCTGATGATGAATTGGGTCTAGCATCTGCAAATAGGACTTCCTAGCTGAACCATAGACAACGCAACCATAGTCTAGTTTCGAGCGAATAAATGTTCTGTATAAACTGAGTATGACTTTTCTATCAGCACCCCAGTCGGTGTGCGCTATTACTTTAAGTAAGTCTAGAGACTTCAAGCATTTAGCTTTCAAATTCTTCAGGTGTGGAATAAAGGTCAGTTTTCTGTCGAAGATAATACCTAAGAATTTTGCTTCCTCAACAACTGGAATAGGTGTTCCGTCCAGCGTGAGTTTAGGTCCATCATGATGTCTTCGTAGCTGACAGAAATGCATACATACAGTTTTTGATTTCGAGAATTTGAAACCGTTAGTATTGGCCCAATTTTGAATCTTGTTGATATTTTGCTGTAATTGTCTTTCAATTGTATGCATGTGCTTGGATCGGTAACATAATAAAAAGTCATCAACATATAGGGAGCAATCCACACCGGGAGTCAGACACTTGGTGATGCTATTAATTTTTATGTTGAAAAGCGTCACCGATAAAATGCTGCACTGGGGCACACCCATCTCTTGATCGTGCATATCAGAGTGGGTGGAGCCCACTCGTACCTTGAATTCCCTGTCTGAGAGGAAGTTTGATATGAACGAGGGCAGTCGGCCTTTTAGACCCAGATCGTGCAGGTCATTTAGTATTCCGTACTTCCACGTTGTGTCATAGGCCTTTTCCAGATCAAAGAAAACCGCTACTAAGTGTTCCTTCTTGATAAAAGCGTCGCGAATAAATGTTTCCAGTCTAACCAGATGATCATTGGTACTACGACCATAACGAAAGCCACTTTGGAAAGGAGATATTAAATTGTTGGTTTCCAAATACCATACAAGCCGAGAATTGATCATTCGTTCCATTGTTTTGCAACCGCAGCTAGTTAATGATATAGGTCTATAGTTGCTAGGATCTGCCCTATCTTTGCCTGGTTTGGGAATTGGTATTACTGTTGCTTCTTTCCAAATTTTTGGTACATTCCCAGTAATCCATAAATCATTGAAGATTTCCAGAAGAACTGTTAAGGATGGTTCTGGAAGGTGTTTCAAAAACTGGTAATGTATATCGTCAGGCCCAGCAGATGTATCTGAGCCTTATTCAAAGATTCCATAAGCTCCGACAATGAAAACGGTTGGTTATAACTCTCGGAGTTATTCGATGTGAATTTCAACCGTGTTTGTTCTTTATGAGCTTTCAATCTTCGGAAAGCTTCTGAATAATTAGACGATGAGGAATTTTTGGAGAAACAATCAGCAAGTACATTAGTTATTTCTTGTTTGGTATTGAAATTGTTATTATTTAGCTTCAGATGTCGGAATGAATTGTATTTTCCCTTTCCATTTATTTTGCGGATCGTGTCCCAAACTTTCTTTATTGAGGAACGAGAGTTTAAAGTTGAAACATATTTTTTCCATGATGCTCGTTTACTTTCTTTAATTATGCGGCGAGCTTTGGCCCGAACAATACGGTACTGAGTTAAGTTTTCGGGCGTTGGACGATTATTAAATTTTTTCAGTGCTTCTCGGCGTTGTCTAATGGCTTCTTTACATTCTTTAGTGAACCACGGTTTTTGGGTTCTTTTACAATTCGGCGAGGACTTAGGAATAGATTCTTCTGCAATCTCAATTAAGACGGATGTAAATTGTCGAATAGGATCAATATCGTTTAGGACGGTATTCCTGTTAAGTCTAGCTGTACAAAGTGTTTCAAACTTGGTCCAGTCAGCTTTCTTTAAATTCCACTGTGGAATCGTGTCATCAATTGTAACGTTGGTGTTCTTAAGAGAGATTGGAAAGTGATCACTGCTGTGAAGGTCATCAGCGACCTTCCAATTATAATCCAAAAGTAGTGAAGGAGAACAAATTGTCAAGTCTATACATGTGTATGTACCAGTTCCTGGGTGCAAGTACGTCGGAGATTTGGTATTAAATAGACACAAGTCGTGTCTAGTAATAAAATCTTCAACCCTTTTGCCCCTGTCGCTTATGTAATTTGATCCCCATAAAATATTATGGGCATTAAAATCACCGAGTAAAACAAATGGTGCAGGAAGTTGTTGAACAAGCGTGTCTAATTGGTTTGGTAATAAGTTGGTGTTTGGTGGTATATAAATAGAACAAAATGTAATCACTCGATGTAGAGTGACACTCACAGCAATGGCTTGCAAATTTGTGTTTAAAGGGATGACGCTATGTGGGGCTCTATTGTTCACAGCAATAGAAACCCCTCCTGAGGCCCTGTCAACGTTCTGTAAGTAGGTGTTAAACAGGGAGTAGTTTTTAAGTGTGATGTTGTCCCTATCTTTTAAAAAGGTTTCCTGAAGGCATAGTATTGCAGGATCATATTCGTTTAAAAGCCGGAGAATATCATTGTAATTGGCTTTACGTCCTCGACAATTCCATTGTATGATCGTGTTCTTCATTATAAGTTTAGATTGGAGATTTTGGAGCTAGGTTAGACTTTTTGCGGAGAGAATCTATATGGTTATTTCTACGGAGGAAGTACGGGTATGATTTTTTTGTTAGGTCTGGAGCTACTTTGAGAACATGGAGCAGTATCTTCTGCATCCATGCTCTCAATGTCCCCAAACCTGTTATAGAGTTTGATGGGGTCTTCTGACCCCTTTTGCTGCCTATTTCCTTGTGATCTGTTTTTGTTCTTTGGTGATTTCTGTTGTTGGGTATTATTGAATGTTGTTTGGGTAGATGCCGTGGTTCTTTGTGCTTGGTAATGGGGGGTGTTAGTGCTTGATGTTGACTCGGGTGCATCTGTCTGCGTTTGAGCGTCCTTCGTTGCCTTGGGATTGTTCTTCACTACAGTGGAGAAGGATGGGCCAGGAAGAGATGTTTTGCCTGTACAAGCTTTCTGGCCTCTGGATAGGGAATGTTGGATGTGTATTTAACTCTCCGTATTTCCTTCTCCTGTTTCCAGGTATCACAATCCTTGGAATTGGCGTGGTGCTCCTTTCCACAGTTGACACAATGCGGAGTGGCTCTACACTCAGATTCCTGGTGAGAGTGATCTCCGCATCGGCTACATATTTGGCTTCTTGAGCAGCGGTCTTCATGATGACCATATTTCTGACACTTATAACATCGAAGTGGATTTGGTATGTACACATCAACCTTCACTTGCAGAAAGCCAACTTTTACCACTCTGGGTACTGCTGGCTTGTTGAAGGTGAGTATAATGGTGTTGGTGTCCTGCAGCTTGTTGTTACGTTTAATACGTATTCTACGGACTGCAGTGACACCTTCGTTTTTCATCCCTTCAATGATATCCGTGTCGCTGACTCCAGCCAAGTCACGACAGCGAATCACGCCTTTGGACGAATTGAGTGTTGTGTGGGCGAACGAGGTCACTGGAATATCGAAAAATGTTGTCATTTTCTTGAGGTTTTCTGCTTGACCTCGTCGCTCACACTCGACAAGTAGGCAGCCCGATTTTAACTTTTTAACACCTTTTGTTGTTCCTATCAGTCCCATAATTGTTTTCTCGATCACAAATAGAGAGAGTACATTAAGCGGTTTTGTGGCATCTTTAGACTGTATAACCATGAAGCGTGGAAATGAATCCACACCACATGGTTCGTCATCTGAGTCAGATCCAGTTTTGGTACGCTTGAGTTGATTTTTTTTGGAAATGTCCATGTTGGTGTATTTAAAATTCAGCACCCGTGCTCCCCGCCCACCAAGGAGCCCAACAAGGGGGCACTTTTCAAGTGCCAGGGATACACAGATGTTATACTCAGTAGGTAAATTCACCTCCTGATTCATCCCATAAGACATACTCAGTCGGTAAAATTACCTCCCAATTGACCTGTTGAGCCACCGCCTTCTAGGAAGTCTTCTAAGACTTGGAAAAGGGAAAGTTAAAGGGATAGAATGTAGGGGCAACGGGGGTATCAAGAGAGATACAACGAGAAAGATAAAGAAAGTGAGCGAGAAATAAAGACCTCCTAGGGCTCGGCGTGACCAGACGATTTGTCGAGACCGGGCCCATCCCGACCACCCGTCTAGAAGAAGTAGAGGCCAAAGTAGTGTATTGCATCGGAAAGCCTCTGCTCAACTACCAGGATCCTTTCCTCCTCCTACACGGGTCGCAACCCACGGCAAACAGGTTGCCTCTATTTAGTCGCCTCTTACGACACGTAGCTAGGCACGGCGGGCCAATTCTACAACCCCGGACCCGCAGGGGGAAATTTTATTTTGATTCATAATAATTGAACCTGTAAATGAATCACCATCTTTCTTAATATAATCGCTGACTGACGTACCGGAATCTTGTATTTTACCCTGATCAGTAAAAGTAACTATATTATTAACAACCGCGGTGGGAACTCGTAGAAGTACATCTGGCAGTTGTATATTACTAGTTTTTCATCGTCCTTCTTTATCCTGAAAAAACAACTACTTCGTTTTGATCCACACTGGTTATGTTTAATAAATCATCAATTTCATTTCTGAGCTGATCGAGAGTTGCGTATTTAGATAAATCAACTTGCTGATGACCTTTACCACGAGAAGATCTTCCATAAATATCCACCATTATATTTACTAATGTCTGTTTAAATGTGACGTCGTAGTATATTCATGTACAACTTTGTGAGGTGGTTTTGTTGATTTTGATATAAACATTGTATTTGCATCACCATCAAAAGTGTCCTGTTATAAATTCGAAATCCAACCCGGTTATCTTGTTGCACATGTGTCTCAAATGGTATTGACAGAATATGAGGAAATTTAGGATTCCTATAAATCAGTAATAAGTTTCTTTTTTATTTTGTTAAAACCGATTGTGTCATTTTCGAAACGTTCATTGTACCAGCGTTACTGTGACACGTACGTGGCAATGGCATTAAAACTACCACCCAGTGGTGTCTTAAGAATGTATACATCGTTTTAAACTTTAACGATCTCTTGTACCATTGTCGGATATCAATGTGATCTGGATGGGATATATCTCTTGATTTTCAAAAGGAAATAGTTCAAGGTGTTGAATGGACTTATGCTCGCTTCATAATAGATTTCAGTTTCACTTAAACGAAGATAGATATATAATCTTCTAATTATAGAGATACAATTAGATACAGATTTCCCATCACCAATTTCTCTATACACACTACTTTGCAACAGTAGGAGGAACATCACGATAAAATGTCAATATAGTAACCTTGATGAATCTCTTTTTCACAAATCATGGTATTTTTCTAATTTCAATTTCAGTGTCTCCTTCATTTACTCGATTTGCCAATAATTTATTTGAGAGGGTATGATTTGTAAGCTTTTATAGCAACAGCAGATCTAATCCCATCGTTTCAATTCCCAATGCAGACTTAAAAAAGATCTGTGGACATGTAGAGACATTTCAAGAATGTTAACTGCACCATATTGAAACTATTTCTCTGATATATATCTCACGCCTGTGCTAATTTTGTATTTTCAGATGTGTCTTTCACTCTAAATGTTTTCACTCTTTCGCGTGTTTCATGAACATAAATATTTCATGTATCTCAAGGAGAACCAATCAACGACATCAGCATTAGGTCAATGTGGATTAATTGCAATGAGTTAGTTACTCTTGTATTTTCCTTTAAACCAATCTCTATAGTTTCTGCTACTCCAAAGCTGGAGATGATGACATAGGAATTCGTATTTATCCCGTCTTACTTTAGCCACTATTTTCTGTGTCCGTTTCTTTGGTCAGCCAGTATATTTATTTTAAGTTTCTCATATGCGGAAGACTCAGCATGTAAGCACACTAGTAAACATTTTGTAGAATCAGTACCTGTCCATGTCATTTAAGTATTTAACATTTTCAGCACGAGTGTCCAATTTCAGATTCCAGTACAAAATGTTTACCGAAGCAGCCATTATGACTGGCAAAAATAGTTTAGGATGTGCATTAAATGATTAGCATTATGTGATTTATTTCTACACTAGATTTCAATCCTACCCATCTAGAATTCCTCCTTAATATCAGCAACATCTCATTCAATTTCACTTGTTTACATAGATAGTTCCCGAATGACGTCATCAGCCGCCATATTTGTGGTCAGCGGGCAGATTTACCGTTGACTTTATATGGTGTTTGGAAGCTGAAAATACATTCTTTGAATTTCAAGATACTTTTACGAAACTTACACAAAAACGGAACGCAAATCAAGCTTTCTGTTATATCTATATTTGTGATCTACAAACTGACATTGCTTCAGCGTGCCTTGTTAAAAATGGTAAATTTTGGTGATAGGAGAAACTGCAACGTTCCCCGTCGTCCAGGTAAAATGGGCAGAATATCGTCTGCTAGTTACCTTGTCGGGAAGCATCTATAAATAACAATAATCATTAGTAATGTACAACACTCTCCTACGATAAACAATACCGGAAGTTCCCATGTAGCATAAAGTATATGATATCTGTATCTCTACCTCATATGAAACATACATTGAAATCACCCTATTAGAGTTCTGGTAGCGATAATTTTTCAATACTGAATCTATAGAAGATAACATAAATAAGTTTGAGATAAACATAACGATTGATGGATGAAACCATTAAATTTAATTCAGGATGTTATCCAGAAAAGTTAAAAGGTCGAAGTGACAATGAAGTGGAACAACAAAGTGATGTGTTTTTTGTTTGTTTTTTTTTTTGTGTGCAAACATTGTGGCCAGTTTAGGTTAGCTTACAAAGCTGTCACATCCTTTTGTCCATATTCTTCTTTTCATTTATTCCACTTATCAGTAAAGTCTTTCAAAACAGGATTTACGTTTACTAATTTGTGGACTTTCCTAAATGAAATTTACCTCTTAAGAGTTCTCTGTGGATCCACTAGGAAATTATTTCTGCTAGTAGTGTTAGACCAACACAGGTCAAAGGTCGTATACATACGATATGACTTTGAAAATCAACGGAATAGACTTACGACTATTGGTTTTAAAGTGAAACCAGCAATTTAAGTAAAATCAACAAGTAATTTATTTCTTTACAAAACAAGATGAAAATTCAAAAGAAATTTACAGTAATGTGAATTAAATCCCAAATAATCAAATGTAATATCACATGTCTAAACGTTTAAACTGTTTCGAATGAATTCCAATTGAACTGAATAGCATGATAAAGAATAATGATGCTATCAAGAATGTTTTTGAATGAGTTTACAATAATGCAAAAGGGGTGTATTAGTCCAACAGTGAATGAGCTGTAATAACCAAAAAGGGAATTAGCACTTTAGAAATTACAATTAATATTTTGAAGAAACAATTCCTCTCGAATTACATCTCAACGCATTGGTAACTTCTGATCAAATTGGATTCCCACAGACTGACGTAAGACAGCAATTAAGTGCTTTTAGTTCATACACATTTTCACTTGACCCATATGTGACTAATTCGAACAGTACTTCTACTTCGATTCTTAAAAGATTGTCTATACATTTTATATTCATAAAACCATAATTAGTAACATTAACAAACGTTAGCTATGTAAATATTCTGTTTACATTATCTAAAGTACAACTTAAGATCAAAACAAAAGTTAAGCACACACTTAAATATACACACCAATAGGTTTGAAATAGGATAAAGTGTTATGCAGCGCAGAGAATCATCTAAATTACGTAACATACATAAATAGTATTTATTTCTGCATTTCATTCAAAATCTTGTCTGCAGCTTCATCGATTGCTTCGTTCTTCCAACAATCACACATGGGTTAGGACTGCAAGACAATATGGAGACAGTTATCAGTATGTTCGCAGAGGATATGTAGGGTATGAAAAGTATTGAACATATTCAAATAAATGATATCCAGGTCACTGAAAGTAGGTTCATTCTAAGTGTTTCACGTTTTCAGTCTTTTATTTGATGTCAGAAAGTAAATTATTCCAGAAACGTGTTGTCTTTGGGAAGAAATAATTAGTTAATATTATTGTTGAACCGGCTGAAAGATAAAGAAATTCTTATCTCGGGTGATAGTCCAAATGGTCACAGTTTTAGTTACCACAGCATTTTGTTAAATTTCCCTTAGAAGGTAGATACGCATGTACGCTGTCTTTAGTCCATGTTAATTTTATGTATACGTCCGTCATATGGCATAACATATCACATTATGATATCTGATCGTTGATCCGTCTTTTCTGCACAATAAGTCGAGTGTTATACCATCTACCGTTTCCACATATTGCAGGTCGACTGAATTTAGAACATAATAAACCTATCATTCTGGGATTTAAACGAAGAAAAACTAAAATCCTAACTAAAACGTTTACTCCTTTACTACAAAGCTATCGGGAGTCAGTAACAGGCTTACAATCTACTCTCTGCAAAGATAATGCCAAAGGATTTCATTAAGTTATATATTCCCACGTAATACGTACTTGCATTGCTTGCTTAGATAGTACCAAAGTTACATGTACGTGTTGGGAGGAGGGTGGGGGGCATGTTCAGAAACGTAGAAACTAGTGCGTAATAATGTTCGGTTATATCATTTGTTATTCTCACATTCGGTCTGCTTGGATGCAAATTCACCTACATAAGTATGAATTCCTAACCATATAGATTATAAGTAATAACGTCACCGTTTTATTAGATTTCATACGAGGTATCAGTAACATACACAATCTCGGCCTGTTTAATCGCTGTATATCTCTCACAAATCATATATTTTGTATTCAGAAAGCGTAGTAGTAAGATGAAACTTGGTAACGAAAGAATTTGGGTCGGTCCCTTATTCCTAACCTAACCCTACATAAGTATTGTTAAGGAAATGTTGAAGTAAACTATGCACAAAAGGTGTATTAGCATTGCTTTTACAAATGCCCGACCCGCTAATTACAAGTTAGATGTTCTACAAGAATATTCCTGGCCATATTGTAATAATGTTCTATAAAATAAGATCATATGAATCGGTCTCTCCCATCTTTAATTTATTTCGTCCAAAAATCAGTGAATTATATTCAATGTTAATCAAGACACATTTGTAGCCATAATGACAAGAGTCGAACTGTGTTTACCGTTAAAAAACACTTGTCGAGAATAAGGCTCATAAAATATGTGAATGTCAATTCATCACGTTTGCTTTCATTATCTAATATTCCAGTTATACGTGTTCTACGGCTGAATAATATTCTAGGATTAACATCACTCGCGTTATCAAATGGACTGGTTGCCTTTTAACGCAAGAGCAGTAAATTGTTTTAAGCCCAACATCCATTCAACCAACCTATCACAAACAAACCTCTTCAAACTCTCTCTCTCTCTCTCTCTCTCTCTCTCTCTCTCTCTCTCTCTCTCTCTCTCTCTCCCTCCCTCCCTCTCTCTCTCTCATACTTCCCCATGCACAGATACAAGTACAAATACCCCTTTTGCTGCCTATTTCCGTGAGATCTCTTTTTACTCTTTGGTGACTTCGGTTGTGGGGTATTATTAAAAGTTGTTTGGGTAGATGCCGTGGTTTTTTGTGCTTGGTAATGGGGGATGTTAGAGCGAGGTGTTGACTCGGGTGGTTGTGTCTGTGTTTGAGCGTCCTTCGTTGCGTTGGTATTGTTTTTAACTACAGAGAAGGGTGGGCCAGTAGGTGATGTTTTTGCCTGTACAAGCTTTCTGGCCTCTGGGTAGGGAATGTTGGATGTGTATTTAACCCTCTGTATTTCCTTCTCCTGTTTCCAGGCATCATAATCCTTGGAATTGGCGTGGTGCTCTTTTCCACAGTTGACACAATGCGGAGTTGCTCTACACTCAGCTTCCTGGTGAGAATAGTCTCCGCATCGGCCACATATCTGATTATTTGAGCAACGATCTTCGTGATGGCCATATTTCTGACATTTATAGCATCGATGATGGTTAGGTATGTAAATCTCAACCATCACTTGCAAAAAGCCAACCTTGACCACGCAGGGTACTTCTGGCTTGTTGAAGGTGACTACGAATGTGTTGGTGTCCTGCAGATTGTTATTACGTTTTATTCTTATTCTGCGAACTGCAGTGACACCTTTGTTTTTCACCCCTTCGATGATATCTTTGTCGCTTACTGCTGCCAAGACCCGACATCGAATCATGCATTTGCACGAGTTGAGTGTTGTGTGAGCGAATGAAGTCACCGGAATATCGAACAATGTCTTAATTTTCCGGATATTTTCGGTCTGACCACGTCGCTCACATTCAACAATTAGGCACCCCGATTTCAACTTCTTTACACTTGTTGGTGTACCAATTATACCCGTAATTGTTTTTTCAATAATGAACGGATACAGTGAGGCTAGCGGTTTTGAGTCGTCTGTAGATTCTATAGCCATGAAGTGTGGAAATGATTCCACACCACATTGTTCGTCATCCGAGTCAGATCCAGTTTTGGTTGGTTGGTTGGTTGATTGAATTTTTTACGGCGCACCAGCACTATGAGGCTATTTAGCGCCATACAAAAGGTTATATCTTTCATTATTTAAAAGTGGTAAAAGATTACGTATCGACCAGCGATACGAAACCAAACAGTTGAAGGTAAAACGATACAATAGTAATGGTGATAAATAAAGTTTCCAGATCAACGGGGAGTGCAAATTATGTATGACAACTAAAACAGATGAAAGGTAATTAAAATCTAACGACGGTATATATATATAGCACATAAAACTGTTTAAGGTGATAGCATAAAAGCTATAACTTATGATAAATATTTACTTCCTTCAGGAAGTCTATAATATAAGAAATGCTAACTGTATCAAAGAGTTCCCTAATGTCATGCACATTGTAATAATGATTACGCGTAGGTTGGAGGTCGAAACACTCCAACATAAAGTGCTTAACAGTGAATGGTTCATTGCAAGATATGCACTCTGGTGGGTCTTCTCCTTTTAGTATATAGGAGTGGGTTAAATAAGTATGGCCGATTCGAATTCTTGCAACGACTACCTCCTCCCTACGGACGGCTCTGTAGGAAGGAGTCCATTCTCCTAGGGTTGGCTTGATGGCATGAAGTTTGTTATTCACGGCATCATTCCATGATGCCTGCCATTTCTGACCTAAACATTCTTTGATACTACGTATAAAATCCGTATACGGTGTATCAAAATGAGATGGTTCTAGTGATAGAGCCATTTTAGCAGCGCGGTCTGCTTTGTCATTACCTTTAATTCCAATATGGCTGGGTAACCAACAGTATACTATATTGTGGGAGGTACTCAGCTCAGTATGTTTCAGGAGAACATTAGCTAATAATAGATTCTCCAGTTTTCTATTATGTAGTGACTGAAGTACTGATAGTGAATCGGAGAAGATGATGCTATTTAAAATACGCTTGCTTTCAATATGTTGCAATGCAAGGTCTATTGCTCTGATTTCAGCTGAAAAAATGGATGTACCATTTGGCAAGCGAACTTTTGTTGTGTGTTTTCCACTAACGAAGGCTGCAGCAGCCTTTTCCTGACCTTTTCATCCATCAGTATATATTCTTGCATAATTTTGAAATTGGGCGATTAGTTCATGGTAAGAGTTGTGGAAGATGGAAGGGTTTGTCTCCGATTTTTTTCCATCGTGTAATGTGAAAAGTACCTTTGGTTGTTGAAGTAGCCATGGAGGTGTTTCGGAGACGGTCGTTTTCAGAATTTTTGAAAGATCAATTTTGGTATTGTCAAGGCATGGTAATATTCTAATGCCAAAGGTAGGTATGACGTTTGGTTTATCGTCATATAAGGTTTTATATTTGGGTTCAAAAACAGCCGAAAAAGCAGGGTTCAGAGGGTTTGAGCTTAATTTGAGAGCATACTGTGCAGAAAGCATTTCTCTACGTTGTGGTAAAGGTGGTTCGTTCGCTTCAACGAGTAGGCTTTCACACGGGGATGTCTTAAATGCTCCCAAGGCAAGTCTTATTCCCTGATGATGAATTGGGTCTAGCATCTTCAAATAGGACTTCCTAGCTGAACCATAGACAACGCAACCATAGTCTAGTTTCGAGCGAATAAATGTTCTGTATAAACTGAGTATGACTTTCCTATCAGCACCCCAGTCGGTGTGCGCTATTAATTTTAGTAAGTCTAGAGACTTCAAGGATTTAGCTTTCAAATTCTTCAGGTGTGGAATAAAGGTCAGTTTTCTGTCGAAGATAATACCTAAGAATTTTGCTTCCTCAACAACTGGAATAGGTGTTCCGTCCAGCGTGAGTCTAGGTCCATCATGATGTCTTCGTAGCTGACAGAAATGCATACATACAGTTTTTGATTTCGAGAATTTGAAACCGTTAGTATTGGCCCAATTTTGAATTTTGTTGATATTTTGCTGTAATTGTCTTTCAATTGTATGCATGTGCTTGGATCGGTAACATAATAAAAAGTCATCAACATATAGGGAGCAATCCACACCGGGAGTCAGACACTTGGTGATGCTATTAATTTTTATGTTGAAAAGCGTCACCGATAAAATACTGCCCTGGGGCACACCCATCTCTTGATCGTACATATCAGAGAGGGTAGAGCCCACTCGTACCTTGAATTCCCTGTCTGAGAGGAAGTTTGATATGAACGAGGGCAGTCGGCCTTTTAGACCCAGATCGTGTAGGTCATTTAGTATTCCGTACTTCCACGTTGTGTCATAGGCCTTTTCCAGATCAAAGAAAACCGCTACTAAGTGTTCCTTCTTGATAAAAGCGTCGCGAATAAATGTTTCCAGTCTAACCAGATGATCATTGGTACTACGACCATAACGAAAGCCACTTTGGAAAGGAGATATTAAATTGTTGGTTTCCAAATACCATACAAGCCGAGAATTGATCATTCGTTCCATTGTTTTGCAAACGCAGCTAGTTAATGATATAGGTCTATAGTTGTTAGGATCTGCGCTATCTTTGCCTGGTTTGGGAATTGGTATTACTGTTGGTTCTTTCCAAATTTTTGGTACATTACCAGTAATCCATAAATCATTGAAGATTTCCAGAAGAACTGTTAAGGATGGTTCTGGAAGGTGTTTCAAAAACTGGTAATGTATATCGTCAGGCCCAGCAGATGTATCATGGGCCTTATTCAAAGATTCCATAAGCTCCGACAATGAAAACGGTTGATTATAGCTCTCTGAGTTATTCGATGTGAATTTCAACCGTGTTTTTTCTTTATGAGCTTTCAATCTTCGAAAAGCTTCTGAATAATTAGACGATGAGGAATTTTTGGAGAAACAATCAGCAAGTACATTAGCTATTTCTTGTTTGGTATTGAAATTGGTATTATTTAGCTTCAGATGTCGGAATGAATTGTATTTTCCCTTTCCATTTATTTTGCGGATCGTGTCCCAAACTTTCTTTATTGAGGAACGAGAGTTTAAGGTTGAAACATATTTTTTCCATGATGCTCGTTTACTTTCTTTAATTATGCGGCGAGCTTTGGCCCGAAAAAAACGGTACTGAGTTAAGTTTTCGGGCGTTGGACGATTATTAAATTTTTTCAGTGCTTCTCGGCGTTGTCTAATGGCTTCTTTACATTCATTAGTGAACCACAGTTTTGGGGTTCTTTTACAATTCGGCGAGGACTTAGGAATAGATTCGTCTGCAATCTCAATTAAGACGGATGTAAATTGTCGAATAGGATCAATATCGTTTAGGACGGTATTCCTGTTAAGTCTAGCTGTACAAAGTGTTTCAACTTGGTCCAGTCAGCTTTCTTTAAATTCCACTGTGGAATCGTGTCATCAATTGTAACGTTGGTGTTCTTAAGAGAGATTGGGAAGTGATCACTGCTGTGAAGGTCATCAGCGACCTTCCAATTATAATCCAAAAGTAGTGAAGGAGAACAAATTGTCAAGTCGATACATGTGTATGTACCAGTTCCTGGGTGCAAGTACGTCGGAGATTTGGTATTAAATAGACACAAGTCGTGTCTAGTAATAAAATCTTCGACCCTTTTGCCCCTGTCGCTTATGTAATTTGATCCCCATAAAATATTATGGGCATTAAAATCACCGAGTAAAACAAATGGTGCAGGAAGTTGTTGAACAAGCGTGTCTAATTCGTTTGGTAATAAGTTGGTGTTTGGTGGTATATAAATAGAACAAAATGTAATCACTCGATGTAGAGTGACACTCACAGCAATGGCTTGCAAATTTGTGTTTAAAGGGATGACGCTATGTGGGGCTCTATTGTTCACAGCAATAGAAACCCCTCCCGAGGCCCTGTCAACGTTCTGTAAGTAGGTGTTAAACAGGGAGTAGTTTTTAAGTGTGATGTTGTCCCTATCTTTTAAAAAGGTTTCCTGAAGGCATAGTATTGCAGGGTCATATTCGTTTAAAAGCAGGAGAATATCATTGTAATTGGCTTTAAGTCCTCGACAATTCCATTGTATGATCGTGTTCTTCATTATAAGTTTAGATTGGAGATTTTGGAGCTAGGTTAGACTTTTCGCGGAGAGAATCTATATGGTTATTTCTACGGAGGAAGTACGGGGATGATTTTTTTGTTAGGTCTGGAGCTACTTTGAGAACATGGAGCAGTATCTTCTGCATCCATGCTCTCAATGTCCCCAAACCTGTTTTAGAGTTTGATGGGGTCTTCTGACCCCTTTTGCTGCCTATTTCCTTGTGATCTGTTTTTGTTCTTTGGTGATTTCTGTTGTTGGTTATTATTGAATGTTGTTTGGGTAGATGCCGTGGTTCTTTGTGCTTGGTAATGGTGGGTGTTAGTGCTTGATGTTGACTCGGGTGCATCTGTCTGCGTTTGAGCGTCCTTCGTTGCCTTGGGATTGTTCTTCACTACAGTGGAGAAGGATGGGCCAGGAAGAGATGTTTTTGCCTGTACAAGCTTTCTGGCCTCTGGATAGGGAATGTTGGATGTATATTTAACCCTCTGTATTTCCTTCTCCTGTTTCCAGGTATCACAATCCTTGGAATTGGCGTGGTGCTCCTTTCCACAGTTGACACAATGCGGAGTGGCTCTACACTCAGATTCCTGGTGAGAGTGATCTCCGCATCGGCCACATATTTGGCTTCTTGAGCAGCGGTCTTCATGATGACCATATTTCTGACACTTATAACATCGAAGTGGATTTGGTATGTACACATCAACCTTCACTTGCAGAAAGCCAACTTTTACCACTCTGGGTACTGTTGGTTTGTTGAAGGTGAGTATAATGGTGTTGGTGTCCTGCAGGTTGTTGTTACGTTTAATACGTATTCTACGGACTGCAGTGACACCTTCGTTTTTCATCCCTTCAATGATATCCGTGTCGCTGACTCCAGCCAAATCAAGACAGCGAATCACGCCTTTGGACGAATTGAGTGTTGTGTGGGCGAACGAGGTCACTGGAATATCGAAAAATGTTGTCATTTTCTTGAGGTTTTCTGTTTGACCTCGTCGCTCACACTCGACAAGTAGGCAGCCCGATTTTAACTTTTTAACACCTTTTGTTGTTCCTATCAGTCCCATAATTGTTTTCTCGATCACAAACGGAGAGAGTACATTAAGCGGTTTTGTGGCATCTTTAGACTGTATAACCATGAAGCGTGGAAATGAATCCACACCACATGGTTCGTCATCTGAGTCAGATCCAGTTTTGGTACGCTTGAGTTGATTTTTTTTGGAAATATCCATGTTGGTGTATTTAAAATTCAGCACCCGTGCTCCCCGCCCACCAAGGAGCCCAACAAGGGGACACTTTTCAAGTGTCAGGGATACACAGATGTTATACTCAGTAGGTAAATTCACCTCCTGATTCATCCCATAAGACATACTCAGTCGGTAAAATTACCTCCCAATTGACCCATTGAGCCACCGCCTTCTTAGAAGTCTTCTAAGACGTTGGAACGGGAAATTTAAAGGGATAGAATGTAGGGGAAGCGGTGGTATCAAGAGCGATACAAGGAGAAAGATAAAGACAGAGTGCGAGTAACTAAATACCTCCTAGGGCTCGGCGTGACCAGCCGATTTCTCGAGACCGGACCCATATCGACCACCCGTCTAGAAGAAGTAGAGACCAAAGTAGTGTGTTGCATCGGAAAGCCTCTGCTCAACTACCAAGATCTTTTCCTCCTCCGACACGGGTCGCAACCCACGGCAAATACGTTGCCTCTACTTAGTCGCCTCTTACGACACGTAGCGAGGCACGGCGGGCCAATTCTACAACCCCCAACCCGCAAAGGGACAAGTTCATGCTGGAAATGTTTATAAATGCAGCTTTGATGTTCATAGCAATCGCTATCGGTGAGTAGCAACTTTTCAAATATATTTGGAAAGCAAACAACGATGGAAAGTAGAATAGTGTTCTAAAGAATATAGAATCCTTGTCTTGTACATGCTCAGTTGTATACAGCCGTAAATAACCAAAAATTAGCTATTGACTCTACTATGAATTGAACTTAAAATTCATTGAATATCCAGTTAATTTTTTGACCTCTTTGATAAGTTATGACGTGATTAGTTTGTATCTGTGTTTAAAGGATCTAATTCAGTGATCTATGGCAGCCACTACCTACTGTTAATCCATCTGAAAATAAATAAGCTACACAATCAACAACTGCACCATTAATCCGCTCCTCTGAGGGAGCATCAACAGTGGCATCGCTATCTGTAACAATTGATGCTGACAGAGATACAGATTCTGATGAGAGGAAGAGGTAGAGGAGGTACAGGCAATAGATGCACCAATCAGCAGGTCATCTGACATAGCATTAACAGTGGCACCACCATCTGTAACAAGTGATGTTGATGGAGAAAGTTATTCTGATGGAAATGAAGATGTAGAGGCAGTGATGGCAACAGATGCACCAATGAACCCGTCCGTTGAGGGAGAATCAACAGTGGCATCGTCATCCGTAACAATTGATGATGACAGAGATATCGATTCTAATGAAGAGGAAGAGGTAGAGGGGGTGCAGTCAACAGTTGCACCAATGAGCCCGTCCGTTGAGGGAGCATCAACAGTAGCGACACCATCCGTAACAATTAATGAAGACAGAGATAACGATTATGTTGAAGAGGAAGAGGTAGAGGCGATGCAGTCAACACATGCACCAATGAGCCCGTCCGTTGAGGGAGCATCAACAGTGGCGCCACCATCTGTAACAAGTGATGGTGATGGAGAAAGTGATTCCGAAGGAAACGAAGATGTAGAGGCAGTGCTCGCAACAGATGCACAAATGAGCAGGTCCGTTGAGGAAGCATCAACAGTGGCGACGCTATCCATAACAATTGATGCTGACAGATAGCGATTGTGATGAAGAGGAAGATTTAGAGGCGGTGCGGTCAAGAGATGCACCAACGAGCCCGTCCGTTGAGGGAGCATCAACATTGGCACCACCATCTGTAACAAGTGATGTTGATGGAGACAGTGATTCTGATGGAAACGAAGAGGTAGAGGCAGTGCAGAAACATATGCACCATTGAGCCCGTCCGTTGAGGGAGCATCAACAGTGGGCATCACTATCCATAACAATTAATGCTGACAGAGATAGCGATTGTGATGAGGATGTAGAGGTAGACCAGGTGTAGGCAACATATAAACCTTCGAGCCCGTCATATCAGAGAGCATCAACAGTGGCTATTATATAAATCTTGTATTAGACCACATAGACCTTTGTAGTTTGTACCGTAATGTCTTCCGCATTAATCATTTTAGAAGCAGGGATTAATCTGCACTAAAAAATATATTTATCTGTATATCTGTCTATCTATCACTAACATTTCAAGATTGCTTCTTTGAAAACAGACGATGCAACTAAAAATAGAACTCAACTGTATAGCTAGTATATGGATACTAATTCCAGTGTTAAGCAGGTTTTTCATCGGCGACATCCCTCATGATCACACACACACACACACACACACACACACACACACACACACACACACACACATATATATATATATATATATATATATATATATATATATATATATATATATATATATATATATATATATTTATTTATTTATATTTATATGCAAATTTTCAGTAGCGTAAAATAAATTAAAGAAATCAAACAAACAATCTCCCAGGATCGCATAACGCAATTATTTATCTGTCTATCTATATCTATTTTCAAATATATAACAGAATTCAGTCGTTGAGCACGTATAAGGATAATAAACGTATAAAGATAGCAAGCGTGCTGAAATGCAATCATGGCCTCTGAAAGCTGAATTCCCAGCATTGGATCCTAATGATAGAAACAGATCGACTTTTGTCATTAAGGGTATAATACTATTTTACCTCACATTGACAATGAGTGTTGTTTCGCACGTACGAAATTAAAGCTGGTGGCGCCTCGTATGATCTTAATTTCTGCATAATTATTGCAACAAGGCACGTAAGAAACCTGGATTACTTCTAACCTCGATTATAGGGTAGGGTATCTGGACCAGCAATTCTCATAAATAGCTTTTACTGTGAGCTATATATCAGCACTCAATAGTGAGTTCATAATATTGCTATTGTATTTATTTAAATGGGTAACATCTTTTGTTTTCTACCCAAAATAGTTTTAGTTTTATTTCTACTTAAACTTTTGAAGAGGGGAAGAGGATCCGATTCTGTCTCTTTGTTTTGACATCTTTTTCATATTGTTCACAATTTCATTCAAACTTGGAGTCAAAACGTTTCTTTCTTTTGACCATTTTACTCGACCGTCTGAAAAATAATTCCATTTTGGTCTATGTTAGCATTAGATGCATGCAAAAGAAATCTCCAGGCAGATATACCTCCCAACATCGGGCGCAAAAATTAAACCTTGTTCCTTTATAGATACTAACTACCTGATAACGAAATCACGACTGGTTACATTATTTGACTTCCTTTTTAGAGAATGAAATAGATTATTAAGATTTACATCCTCTTGGAGTTTGGGTCAATGTTTTTACACGTACGAACCTAATTTGCATTTTATTGCATCTGATTCCCTATTTTATCCCCAAATATTTCACACGAATTTCTATCAGTTATTTAAAATTAGTTTCTGAAAGATATATTAAAATGATTACTATTTGAGCCATTTGTCCATGATAGCCGAGTTAGATCAATACATTTTTGTAATCTCCCTTGGGGTATTGAATCTACTTTGTTTGCCGTAACTGGACACTAGCGGTTGATATGGACAACCTATATATTGCCTCCCACAGTCTTTTTCATTGCAAGTAGAGTTCCTTAAACAGTCTATTTTATTATTCTGCATTAGTCTTTTAATTTATTTTGTGTAATTTTCATTCTCTTTCAAGCAGGCATAATTCGTATACGGAGGAGGCAATGTTTTTTAATGCACATTATCCTTGTGTTTTATACTCTACGTTACTACCTTAAAGAACAGGTCTCATTGTTGCTGAATTAAATATTGCTGCAATAGGAGGAAAGCGTGACTGAACAAACTGTTTAGTAAATTATTTAGCCATGTGTTTATTCCTCAGATAAACAGCCAGCTTTATTGCATCAATGCAGTTTGCGCACACTTAAAGACATCCATTTGTTGTAAAGCGAGAGCGCCTAGTGTCTCAATAATAGTTTAAGGAACACTGTTTATATACAACGTTTAACATCAAGCCCATGTTTCTGAGGTCCTTTCTTGATGAAAGATATATAGAAACTACTAAGCATACTGCACCTATATGTTTTTGATTTTGTTAAATATCCTTGCATTATAATCATAATTAGCACACTGAGACAAAATGTCGTTAAATGTACAATTTTAAAGCTTTCACTCTCTTTTGCTACAGCAGCTCTTGTCGAAGAGGATAGAGGTATGTTGTAAAGGGAATTACAACTAAGAACGTATTAGATGTCAAACTCGAAGTAGATTTATTTGTTATCCAAAAGCTAAACCTCTCCCGATTGCAAATATGAAATTAACTATTATGCAACAGTACCAATGCACTTAAAACCATTATGGTAAGGCACTCTAACGACAAAACCAGCATCCACGGACAAACAAAGTTATTACGTAAATTTAATGTTCAACTTGAAACAGGCGATTAACCAAAGAAAGTTAGCTAATGGCCTGCCCAAGCACATTCCACCGAACCCCCATCATACACAAAGGAATCGTAAACGTCATCGTATTGACTCCTTTAAAAGCATTCAAAAAATGCAAGAGATGCTCCAATTGGCTGTGCATTGTAGGCAGTAATGAGATATGTTAAATGTTTGTACAATCAATTCCGGGCAATTCAACCGTAAAACCCAGTTTAAAAATTTCCTGTGTTGTGGTGGTGATTTTGTTTTCTTAATATATATATATTTCTAAAATACTTCTTTTTTCTTACGAGAGATCGTAAGGTACGCAACGTATACTGAAGGTTTTAGTGACAAGCGAGTGGTAGTTCCTCAGAACAAATAAGCACACTCACACTCACACACACACACACACACACACACACACACACAATCGCAACCAAAATAATGCGGATATATTAAATCTAAGGTAAATATCATGCCATACTCAACGTATTTAGAAAAGGTTGAGAATTGTATCGTAATAAAGGCAGAATTTAAACACTAAGTGAGACGATGAGAAAGAGGGAGAATACAAATGTAAACATTCACCACCCATTGGCGAATTTTACACTAACTATATATTTTGAAACTGAATTATACATGTTTCAGTGGAGTGTAGGAAATGTTACTCTGTCACGGCTTCAAAAGTGAAAAGTGAAAACAAAACCTATTACGTGTACTGCAGAAGCGTAGATACCCTTGATGCGTTTTCATTTGTTACATAAGGATGCACTTTCAGAATAAATGAAATTTATCTGGTCGCATTTTTCATTTTTCACTTGTCCGAGAACGAATGTATACCAATATTTCCTTTTCGAAGATAAGGCGTGGTTTCATTATTCAAAAAAGAAAATTTACTCTTTCTGTGCTTCTGGAACTGATCTATCATTGACAGCACCATTATGTTGGAATGGGTTCCTACGCTGTACATTTAACAAAGATATGGTATTAAATTTGAAATCACTATTTGGATGAAAATAAGAGTTTTCACCAGTGTTGTTTCACAGCAGACAATAACATGACTCAATTGTTAAAACGATACACTTTCATCATGTTTATATAAGTATTAAAATTCTTAACGTTTGGAAATGACCATGGAATTTGCCCCATTACATTTTGAAAATCTTTTTACCGACCTTTACCGTCATGTTATTTTGAAATTTATTTGCAACTAGTTCGATTTTTATATCATTGACATTGAATTAAATAGTTCAAACACTGTAATATCGTAACATTTACACACATTTGATTTTATGGATGTTAGATTCAAGACGAATTGACAAAATGTCATAAGCTCCATACGTTCATTACAATGATAAGGTTATTATTGTATAAAAAAAAAAAAAAAAATAATATATTATACGTGTGAACAAAAGACATCCTGGTAGAGTTACAAAGTTGATTGTTCTTCTTATTATTTTTTCCACAGACGTATTATTGCAAACATGTTGAAGAATCCTGTAGCTTTGATGTTTTAAAATATATTTGGAAAACAAACAACGATGGAAACTAGAATAGTGTCCTACAGAATATATAATCTTTCTCTTGTACACGTTAAGTTATATACAGTCTTAAATAGCCGAAATGTAGCTATTAATATTAGTATGGATTGAACTTAAAATTCATTGAATCTCTAGTTAATTCTGTTCAAGTCTTTGATAAGTTATGACGTGATTATTTTGTCTCTGTCTGTAAAGGAACTAATTCAGTGACCTATGGCAGCCCACTTCCCACTGTTTCCATATCTGAGAAGGAAGAAGCTACACAATCAACAGATGCACCATTAATCCCCTCCTCTGAAGGAGCATCGCCGAACGTAACAATTGATGCTGACAGAGATAGCGATTCTGATGAAGAGGAAGAAGTAGAGGAGGTACAGGCAACAGATGCACCAATGAGCCCGTCATCTGATATAGAATGAACAGTGGCATCCCCTTCTGTAACAAGTGATGTTGCTGGAGATATTGATTCTGATGGAATTGAAGGCGTAGAGTCATTGCAGGCAACAGATGCACCAATGAGCCCGTCCGTTTTGGCAGCATCAAGAGTGGCGACTACATCCATAAGAATTGATGCTGACAGAGAGAACGATTCTGATAAAGAGGAAGAGGTAGAGGCGGTGCAGGCAACAGATGCACCAATGAGCCCGTCCGTTGAGGAAGCATCAACAGTGGCACCACCATCATAACAAGTGATGTTGATGGAGAAAATGATTCCGATAGAAATGAAGATGTAGAGGCAGTGCAGGCAACACATGCAGCAATGTGCCCCTCCATTGAGGGAGCATCAGCAGTAGCGACGCCACCCGTAACAACTGATGCTGACAGATAACGATTCTGATGATGAGGAAGCGGTAGAGGTGGTGCAGTGAACAGATGCACCACCGAGACCGTCCGTTGAGGGAACATCAACAGTGGTTATCAATATCCGTAACAATTGATGCTGACAGAGATTGCGATTGTGATGAAGATGTAGAGGTAGACAAGGTGTAGGCAACAGAAAAACCTTTGAGCCCGTCATCTGAGAGGGCATGAACAGTGGCTATTATATAAATCTTGTATTAGACGAAATAGACCTTTGTAGTTTCTACCGTAATGTCTTCCGTATTAGTCACTTTAGGAGCAAGAATAAATCTGCACGAAACATCTATCTATATATCTGTCTATCTATCCCTACCATTTCGAGATTGCTTCTCTGATCACAGATGATGCAACTTTAAAACATAACTCAACTGTATAGCACGTATAAGGATAATAATTCCAGTGTTAAGCAGGTTTTTCAGGGCGAAATAATGCAAAGTATCTACTAAATGTTTTGGACAAGGAAAGAGACACGAACGTCTCCATCGACGATATACCTCACGAACACAAACACAGACACACACATATATATAAAGAATACAAATCATATGGCGGATAACGGCCCTTTCAATCGCACTGGATCCAGGAAGAGATCACGTGTGTCAGGGATTGATTGAGGTAAATGCAATAAACTGACGACGAACAGTTCAAAACTAGCATCTAACTAGCCTGGGCGCTTTGGACTCTTAATCAGTCTTTTGCAAAGTCATATACAAATCATTGACAAAACAAACAAATAGAACACAAAACCGGTTATGCTTGCAAAACTCTACATGGCTGTTTCTACATGAATTAAACCTTTAAACGAATTAAGTCTCAATCAGCCTCAATCAACTTGTTGCGGATACTGGAAAATAGTTATATGAACCTTGAAATCGATAAGCCATGGCGACATCTATTACTTTGTGTACATTTATGTAAGCTCACATTATATCCCGGATAATTAATTCCTATAGTAAACAGCTTCCGATTTCACGTGAGTTTTTCCATTTAATCAAATCAGGCCTCAGCTGTGGGCTAAAATCTCTTAACCCAAGGTAGTAGAGGCACATAATGAAAATCATTGAAGGGCTTTTGACCAATACCTGGTCTATAACTATTCAATAACTTTACTGTCTGTTGGAAGAGCTAGTCAGGTTTTAAATAAGCTAAGGATTCCTGCTGCCATTCTCAGTGAGGCTGGTATCACAACTAATGTCCTGATAGCAAAATTTAGCTATTTCCTACAAAGTTGTTCTTCACACTCTTAGGTAGAAACCAAATCTTGGATAAATGTATGCTTTGCCAAAATGTGGCTAGTGTCTTTTAGTATCACCAACATGTATGGTTGCAAAAGACCAAAATCTAGGTAACTATGATTAGCTCAATTTGGCTAACTGCAACATTGTCCCTTTCCATAATGTACTCTATGACTTTTAGGAAGAAACCAACTTTAGGATAAATATGTATCCTTAGCTAAAATTTGGATAGTGACAGCAACGGTTTTTAGTACAACCTGCATGTGTGGCTGTTAGAACTGAAAAGCATAAAAGCTGTATAATTAGCCAAATTTGGCGATCCATCTCAATGTCTCTTACCATAATGTACATATATGACCTTTAGACAGAAACCAATTGTTGGCGAAATATATGTTTAACAAAATTTTGTTTAATAACCGCAAGAACTATTGTCATAAGCTGAAGGTGTGGATCAAGGAAATCAAATATATTTTGCATAAGTGGATGATCAGCCAACGTTTGGAAGAATTGAAATAAAAGCCTGTAATAATAAAAAAGAAAAATAATGTTACTGGATTTCTTAACAAGTGTTTATATAGTAGACTCACGCTGTATGGCAACCGCTTAATTGCAAGTGTAGGTTGGTAATAAGTAGTTAAAACCTGGTTTACTGGTCATCTGCTTATAAAAGTTATTCTTTCCCCTCTCAATCGTCCATCAAGTTTGCCTGCAGATGTTGATCACCTGATCAGTGACCACTGGTTTTGCTCCCATGGATAGTTGTGTACTGTAACCATGAGTATCTAAGTATATTTCTTTCCCCGTCACTGTACTACTCAGCCGCACTTAATAAGGCATACTTTCAATCTCAACTGCCTAACTGATTTCAACAACTGCCTCTAACTACATTGATTGCATATACGGTTCAGACTATTGCAATCTTGCAATGTTCTATATCTCACTGATCTGTTATTAATCCCATTAATATCCAGCTACTTATATGTACTTGGCCAACTATTATCTTTTCTTTCTCTCTATCTACTGCCTTACTTTCACATTTCCTCTCTCTCTCTCTCTCTCTCTCTCTCTCTCTCTCTCTCTCTCTCTCTCTCTCTCTCTCTCTCTCTCTCTCTCTCTCTCTGTTTTTTCATGCCTTTCTCTCAAATCCTTGCACATTACACTCATCTGTACATAAGGCCACCTTTACAGAACACATATGTCATCATTGTGTTGGACTACTCATGTTGCATGCCATTATAAAATGCACATAATATAGTGCAGAACGTAACATTGTAACATTCAAATTTAATGAATGGCAGAATACCAAAACATCCCAGTGATTTCTATAAGGTTAGTAATTTTGGATAAATTCATGAGGTAAATAATCTGTTTTAAATCCACCCACCACCATTCCATTCTAATGTGTGCCAGCTACTCTGTTCATAAAGGTGTAATCAGAATATAGTCTTGTTAATACACATTTTCTGAGCTATAAACCAGAGGAAATGAATACAGAATCAAAATCATAATACCACATTGCTATTAAATACCCATATTTTTAACGATAATACCACATGGCCCATAGATATCCTGATTTTAAATGTAATTTAAAACTTTCTGAAACTGTATTATTTCATGTCGTGCTTTGAGTTTTTCCATAAAATGATGCCATGAATTAACTTATGCACATTTCAATTCAGTACACTTGACCATTGTGTTTCCTGTACATACATTTCTGTAAGGCATAACTTACTTGGCTTTGGCCAGGCAAATTTCGAGTGGGATACCAATCCTGCATGCTCATAATAACTCACAGTCATAATTCTGTATGCTTATAATAACACACAGGTAAGATGTCTACGGTGTGGCAGTTTATAGTAATGTCTAGCTCTGGGGCATCATGCTGGAGACATGTAGCATGATGTCCCAGCCAGACACATTATCCTTCCACCAGGCCAATCAGTCCTAACACTAACCTCTTAAAACTGAGCGCCTAGCGAGGCAGCTATTAGTAGCACTTTTATAAGTCTTTGACAGAAATGCATACATACAGTTTTTGATTTCGAGAATTTGAATCCGTTAGTATTGGCCCGATTTTGAATCTTGTTGATATTTTGCTGTCGTTGTCTTTCAATTGTATGTATGTGCTAGGATCGGTAGCAAATTAAGAAGTCATCAACATATAGGGAGCAGTCCACACCAGGAGTCAGACACTTGGTGATGCTATTAATTTTTATGTTGAAAAGCGTCACCGATAAAATACTGCCCTGGGGCACATCCATCCCTTGCTCCTGCATGTCAGAGAGGGTGGAGCCCACTCGTACCTTGAATTATCTGTCTGAGAGAAACTTTGATACCAAAGAGGGCAGACGGTCTTTTAGACCCAGATCGTGCAGGTCATTTAGTATCCCGTACTTCCATGTTGTATCATAGGCCTTTTCCAAGTCAAAGAAAACCGCTACTAAATGTTCTTTCTTAATAAAAGCGTCGCGGATAAAGGTTTCCAGTCTAACCAGATGATAATTGGTGCTACGGCCACACCGAAAGCCACTTTGGAAAGGAGATATTAAATTGTTGCTTTCCAAATACCATACAAGCCTAGAAGTGATCATTCGTTCCATTGTTTTGCATGCGCAGCTAGTCAGTGATATGGGTCTGTAGTTGCTAGGATCTGCGCTATCTTTGCCTATTTTGGGAATTGGTATTATTGTTGATTTTTTTCCAAATATCTGGTACATTACCTGTGATCCATACATTATTGAAGATTTCCAGAAGAGCTGATAATGATGGTTCTGGAAGGTGTTTCAAAAACTGGTAATGAATATCGTCAGGCTCAGCAGATGTATCATGGGCATTATTCAAAGATTCCATGAGCTCCAACAATGAGAACGGTTGATTATAACTTTCCGAGTTGTTCGATGCGAATTTCAACCGTGTCTTTTCTTTTTGAACTTTTAATCTACGGAATGCTTCTGAATAATTAGACGATGATGAATTTTTAGATGTTGGTTGGTTGGATGAATTTTTTTACGGCGCACCAGCACTATGAGGCTATTTAGCGCCATACAAAAGGTTATATCTTTCATTATTTAAAAGTGGTAAAAGGTTACGTATCGACCAGCGATACGAAACCAAACAGTTGAAGGTAAAACGATAAAATGGTCACGGTGATAAATAAAGTTTCCCGATCAACGGGGAGTGCAAATGATGTATGACAACGAAAACAGATGAAAGGTAATTAAAATCTAGCGACGGTATATATAGCACATAAAACTGTTTAAGGTCATAGCATAAAAGCTATAACTTATGATAAATATTTACTTCCTTCAGGAAGTCTATAATATAAGAAATGCTAACTGTATCAAAGAGCTCCCTAATGTCATGCACATTGTAATAATGATTACGCGTAGGTTGGAGGTCGAAACACTCCAACATAAAGTGTTGAACAGTGAATGGTTCATTGCAAGATATGCACTCTGGTGGGTCTTCTCCTTTTAGAATATAGGAGTGGGTTAAATAAGTATGGCCGATTCGAATTCTTGCAATGACTACCTCCTCCCTACGGACGGCTCTGTAGGAAGGAGTCCATTCTCCTAGGGTTGGCTTGATGGCATGAAGTTTGTTATTCACGGCATCATTCCATGATACCTGCCATTTCTGACGTAAACAGTCTTTGATACTACGTTTAAAATTAGTATACGGTGTTTTAAAATCAGATGCTTCTAGTGATAGGGCCATTTTAGCAGCGCGGTCTGCTTTGTCATTACCTTTAATTCCAATATGGCTGGGTAACCAACAGCATACTATATTGTGGGAGGTGCTCAGCTCAGTATGTTTGAGGAGAATATTGGCTAATAATGGGTTCTCCAGTTTTCTATTATGTAGTGACTGAAGTACCGATAGTGAATCGGGGAAAATGATGCTATTTAAAATACGCTTGCTTTCAATATATTGCAATGCAAGGTCTATTGCTCTGATTTCGGCTGAAAAAAATGATGTACCATTTGGCAAGCGAACTTTTGTTGTGTGTTTTCCACTAACGAATGATGCAGCAGCCTTTTCCTCATCTTTTGATCCATCAGTATATATTCTTGTATAATTTTCAATTTGGGTGAGGAGTTCATGGTAAGAGTTGTGGAAGATGGAAGGGTTTGTCTCCGATTTTTTTTCCATCGTGTAACGCAAAAAGTACTTTTGGTTGTTTAAGTAGCCAGGGTGGTGTTTCGGAGACGGACGTTTTCAGAATTTTTGAAAGATCAATTTTGGTACTGTCAAGGCATGGTAATATTTTAATGCCAAAGGTAGGTGTGGCGTTTGGCTTACTTTCATATAAGGTTTTATCTTTGGGTTCAAAAACAGCCGAAAAAGCAGGGTTCAGAGGGTTTGATCTTAATTTGAGAGCATACTGTGCGGAAAGCATTTTTCTACGTTGTGATAAAGGTGGTTCGTTAGCTTCAACGAGTAGGCTTTCACACGGGGATGTCTTAAATGCTCCCAGAGCGAGTCGGATTCCCTGATGATGTATTGGGTCAAGCATCTTCAAATAGGGTTTCCTAGCTGAACCATAGACAACGCAACCATAGTCTAGTTTCGAGCGAATAAATGTTATATATAAACTGATTATGACTTATCTATCAGCACCCTAGTCAGTGTGTGCTATTACTTTAAGTAAATCTAGAGATTTCAAGGATTTAGCTTTCAAATTCTTCAGGTGTGGAAGAAAAGTCAGTTTTCTCTCGAAGATAATACCTAAAAAGTTTGCTTCCTCAAGAACTGGAATAGGTGTTCCGTACAGCGTGAGTTTAGGTTCATCATGATATCTTCGTAACTGACAGAAATGCATACATACAGTTTTTGATTTCGAGAATTTGAAACCGTTAATATTGGCCCAATATTGAATCTTGTTGATATTTTGCTGTAGTTGTCTTTCAATTGTATGCATGTGCTTGGATCGGTAACAAACTAAAAAGTCATCAACATATAGGGAGCAGTCCACACCAGGAGTCAGACACTTGGTGATGCTATTAATTTTTATGTTGAAAAGCGTCACCGATAAAATACTGCCCTGGGGCACATCCATCTCTTGCTCCTGCATATCAGAGAG